>JAVTVY010015190.1:0-60950 GCA_036873755.1 Hanleya hanleyi | reverse complement strand
TTTACTCGTCTAGATAAGTTACGACGCCACGAGGCCTCCACCCACAACGATGCCCGGTATCCTTGTATAATCTGCGCACGGTCATTCAGTCGGAAGGATAATTTACTGCGCCATGAGAGGGTACTCCACGCGGGTGCGACAGTACTATGTAATGATTGTGGTCGACTCTTCAAACGAGTAGGTCAGTTAGTCGGACCCAGTCGGTTTAGACGGCACCAACGTTTGAGGCATGCCCCGTCTCTACGGTTTGGGCAACAACTTTCCACTAAAGAGGAGCCGCGGAAGGTCAGACCCAGTGAAGATGAACCCGGAGAGACGAACGCCACTGGTGATGCGATGACGAAGAGCCTGCCTATACCCACGGTCCAGGAGGGCCTGGATATCCAGCCGAACCCCTCCGTTACGGTTTCGAGTCATACGCCTGACAACATCGAACATTTTCTGGACGAGCCCATAAATGTTCCTAGCGATCTCTTACAGGACGCCCAGCCAGTGAGTGACATTTATCGGCGTCACTGGTCCATGATACGGCACTGTTTCTACCGTCATCGCCCTATTCAAGATATCTACAATTTCCGACTGACCGATCTCGCCCGTCTACGCAGCTACATGGAAGCCATCTTCAATGACCAAGCTACGCCCTTCAAATTGAATCTGGCGTTTGGTTATGTGCTGCGGCATAAGGAGACAGACCAAGTCCGATACTTTTACCCGAGCAGTAACATCCGGGTATTTGACCAACCGTTTACCATCATTAACCGAGTGTCGCTAAAGACGATGCTGGAGAAACTGGACACCGTGGATCCGTTGAAATGGGCCCAACAACAACGCCCCAACACCAAGTGGACAGTGGAGAGGGTGACCAATGTTACGTTCTTCGTGACCAAACTACGGAATATTGCCATCGGGTGAATGTATTCACCCATGCACTGATAGATACTCAGAATGCACAAACATGTATCTGAGGATATGTTGCCTCAACGGTATCCTGGCCTGCCCGACGATGATTAGAATAAACGGTTCAGATGGCACCTTCTGAAATGGAGACTTCTGATTGGACAAGAATACATCTAACGGACAGGAACGAATATGAAACATGCAAATGGTGGCCTCTGATTGGATAAGAATCTTCTTGAATTGTAAATATACCCAACGCGGCTCCCCCAGCGTGGGTATGATGTAACATTGGGGAGAATAAACTATATGAAAAAAACTTCTTGTTATTGTTGTTGTTCTCTCATGTGTCATCCTTGTTGTTGTTGCTGTTGTTGTTCTCTCTCCGGTCTATATCATGGCGTTATGTTAGAGTGTTAAGGTGTAACGACGAGCGTTGACGGGCATCACTGCATTTCGAAGAATTAGTGACAATCCCATGGAATATCAGAGCCTTTGATCTATTTCACCAGGGCGTTGAAGCATTAAGAATGGTGTTGGTGGGCGTTGCTACAAGATGACACCTCACACGGTCCATTTGGACCACGGATGGTCCATCTCTACACCAAATACCTCCTTTCACTGCCCCAAAATGCTCACTTTCGCTACTACTCCTATTGATGACGTCACCAATGACGTCACAGATGACGCGAACATACCTCAAATCGGAATGTACACCCCGAGAGCTACAAAATGACACCTCACACGACGCATTCGGACTAAGGATGGTGCATCTCTACACCAAACTCACCTCACGCACCCACAAAATGTCCACTTTCGCTACTACTCGTACCGATGACGTCATCAATGACGTCACAGATGACGCGGACACCCCTCAAATCGGAATGTACACCCCGAGAACTACAAGATGACACCTTCCAGGACGCATTCGAACCGTGAATAGCCCATCTCGATCCCAAATACCTTCATGTACTGCCCGAAAATGACCACTTTACTTACTACAACCAACTGCGCCTGCGCAGATTGACGCGACTTGTATTCAAAAACACGCCATTCTGACTCTACCCCACACAAGCTTCACTTTGACACCCTCCACGACCCATTCGGATCCATAGCGGTCCATCTCTACCCCAAACACCTTCAAAAGGCCCACTTTCGCTACAACTTGTACTAATGACGTCACCAATGACGTCACAGATGCTATAAATATCCCTGAAATCAGGGTCTATACTCCGAGAGCTACAACATGATACCCCACACGACGCATTCGCAACGCGGATGGTCCATCTCTACACCAAATACCTTCCTGCACTGCCCCAAAAGGCTCACTCTCGCTAATACTCCTACTGATGACGTCATCGATGACGTCACAGATGCTTCGGACATGCCTCAATTCGGAATGTACACCCCGAGAGCTACAAAATGACACCCCACACGACGCATTCGGACTAAGGATGGTGCATCTCTACACCAAACTCACCCTCACGCACCCACAAAATGTCCACTTTCGCTACTACTCGTACCGATGACGTCATCAATGACGTCACAGATGACGCAGACATCCCTCAAATCGGAATGTACAGCCCGAGAACTACAAGATGACACATTCCAGGACGCATTCGAACCGTGAATAGCCCATCTCGATCCCAAATACCTTCATGTACTGCCCGAAAATGACCACTTTACTTACTACAACCAACTGCGCCTGCGCAGATTGACGCGACTTGCATTCAAAAACACGCCATTCTGACTCTACCCCACACAAGCTTCACTTTGACACCCTCCACGACCCATTCGGACCCATAGCGGTCCATCTCTACCCCAAACACCTTCATGTACTGCCCCAAAATGGCCACTTTACTTAATACAAACCAACTGCGCATGCGCAGATTGACGCGACTTGCATTCAAAAACACACCATTCTGACTCTACCCCACACAAGCTTCACTTTGACACCTCACACGACCCATTCGAACCGTGATTAGCCCATCTCTAACCCAAACACACCCCTATGCGCGCGCTGCGGCCGGGGCGGAATTCAAAAAAAATTGTTTCAAAAAAAAAAATCTTCGTACACAAGATCAACAAAATTTTATTTTTGAGGTAGCGGGTCGAGTGAGGTATCATATTGAAGCTGACGTGAAATGCTTCACATTGATACCTCACTCGACCCCATTGGACCACTAGGGGCTCCCCTAACGCCCAAAAGGTTATTGGTGGTGGGTAGTGGTGATGGCGTAAAAAAATTTTTTGGAGGTAGTGGGTCGAGTGAGGTATCAAATTGAAGCTGCCGTGAAATGCTTCACATTGATACCTCACTCGACCCCATTGAACCATTAGGGCTCCCCTAGCTGCAAAAATAAGAAACGCCATGACCACAACCCACCACCAATAACCTTTTTGGAGTTAGAGGCGTCCCTAATGGACCAATCGGGTCGAGTGAGGTATCAAATTGAAGGTGACGTGAAGCAGCATCTGATAGACTGGGTGTGGGCTTGAATTAGGGTGATTCTACGCATGCGCGAAGATTATATCAAAAATATCAATATTCAAAATAGCCTTTTTGGGGTTAGAGGCGTCCCTAATGGTCCAATCGGGTCGAGTGAGGTATCAAATTGAAGGTGACGTGAAGGCGCATCTGATAGACTGGGTGTGGGCTTGAATTAGGGTATTTCTACGCATGCGCGAAGGCCGAAGGCTATGAAACTAGCCTTTTTGGAGCTAGAAGAGCCCCTAGTGGTCCGATGGAGCCGAGTGAGGTATCAATGTGAAGGTAAGATGAAGGGACATATGATGGACTGGTGTGGGTTGAACTATCAGCATTCTGCGCATGCGCAAGAATGGAAATAGACGTTTTGGAGCTATTTGACTATTAAAAAAGGAAAAGGAATGAACACATTTTTTAATTTTCTACTATTTTTTTATTAACACACAATGAACGTATTCACAATTGAATTTAATACACATTAACAGTGAGTATTGAATTTTTAAATACACATTAACAGTGAAAAAAAATTTTTTTGTAATACAATTATACACTCTCCAGATCAATACATATTTTCCTTGTTCTCAATAGTTCGTCAACAAGACTTGTTTGAATTTATCATCATCTTTCTGGCCTTGGTGCACATAGATGTACGTCACAATCTCTTCACGTGGGATTTTGGAAGGACAAGCCGCTACCACTGCCAGAGCGATTTCTGTCTCGTCACATAAAAGGTAAAAACATGAATGTCTCCTACGGGCCACCGTATGATAAAGAGATATGGACTATCAGTATTGAAAGTGATGCAATTTGCAGTTGTTACGGTTCGATAAATAATCTGAGATGAACTGAATGATTGTGGTAGTAGGCGTGGCATAGTAGTAAATTTATAAATGACCCGTCACTGCGCGTGAAGAATGGCTACATTTTGCATCGGTGACAGCTGTCACTCAGACCAGGTCAAGCAGATGGTTGACCGCAGATGTGTTTTCAGTAGAGTTGATGGATGCTAGGTGAATGATGTGTAAATTTTGACAAAACATAAGGTAGAACTGGAAAGACTATCACTTGAACTTCGGTTGAGTTGTAGGTGAGCTTGTAATTTACAGTGATTTCAATATATCACGTAAACCGCGCTACGTGCCCAAGGATTGATGCGTTTACATTCACCTACAGACATCTAAGCATAAAAATGAAAATTTCCCGGTGTAGTGTTCGCATGGTCAGGAATGGGACTAAACTGGTTATAATGAAGGTAAGACAATTTTCCCTACTATATACTAATTTGTGCTTTCAATGAAAAATGTATCTTAAAATATTGTGAATGTGCGTAACAACAACAACAACATGGTAGGCTAGAATGTTCGATTTCGTGTACCACAACCGAAAAAATGTCTATCTGGAAAACTACAGCGCCCACAAAGTTGCTACGTCAGCACTAAATTCTATAGTTCTGGTAGGTTGTAACTCGAGCTTCATATTTCATAAGCTGCTTGAGAAAATACGTGAAATTTGCATTGATAAATTGTGCAAAACCGACAGTGCACTTCCACGCAATCGCGCGAATGAAATCACCCGCTCAAATGAACTACATTGTAGCAGTCTAAAATAGAGGTGTTTGTTGACATAAAAACAGCTGATGCATGTGGAGGATGTTTGAGTTTCACGAGAAAAGTCTAAGCTGCAAAAAAAATTCCGATGGGGGGGAGGGGGACATTTCCTAGCATGGATATTATTAAAAATTAATGTATATTACATACGTGTACGACGTTGATTGTTGTTACTCTGTGATACTGGTCAATGATACTGGTCAGGCAGATGATTACACACAGGCAGTGATCAGGGAGGTCCGTTAGGCAGGCGGGCAGGAAAATCGGTGAGGCAGGCAGACAGGTCAGGTAAGTCAGATTGAAATACACCCCTTTCCCTAAAAATGGACTCCTTTTATAGCCAATTGACCTCATTTGCATATTTTCAGCAACCACAGGCCGCCATTTTGAAACACACCACCCATAACACACACAAACAAGCCGCCATCTTGAAAACGACCACCCCTAACACACACAAACAAGCCGCCATCTTGAAAACGACACCCAAAGACCTCATTTGCATATTTTCAGCGGACAACAGGCCGCCATTTTGAAAACGACCACCCCTAACACACACAAACAAGCCGCCATCTTGAAACACATATGTAAATGAGGGCTGGGGATCGGGAAAGTGAAATGCTGGGGATCGGGAAAGTGAAATTGGCCGCCATCTTGAAACCGACCACCCCCACCATACACAAACAAGCCACCATCTTGAAACACATATGCAAATGAGGGCTGGGGAAAACCCATTACACACACAAACAAGCCGCCATCTTGAAACCGATCACCCCTAACATACACAAACAAGCCGCCATCTTGAACATATGCAAATGAGGGCTGGGGAAAACCCATAACACACACAAACAAGCCGCCATCTTGAAAACGACCACCCCCACCATACAAAAACAAGCCGCCATCTTGAAACCGACCACCCCTAACATACACAAACAAGCCGCCATCTTGAAAACGACCACCCCTACCATACAAAAACAAGCCGCCATCTTGAAACACACCACCCCCACCATACAAAAACAAGCCGCCATCTTGAATAAACCCAATTTTTGGAAAAACCCAGTGCAAGTGCACTCATAGGCCACGCCCCAATAACCCCCTCGCTCCGCCCCAAATGACGTCAAAACAGGTTCTCGCGCATGCGCAGTTGAGGGGTAAAGGTAGCAGATACTCCCTACCTACTACTCGCGCGTACATTAGCTCGCTTGGACGTCGCTTAGTTAAATATGGACAGACTCGCAAAAATCTCAAAATTTTCAAAAGCCACAAAAATGCCCTCAGCTTGTACAGTGTAAGTAAAAATACTTATGTACAACTTGATGTTTAGAAATGACTGTGTTGAGCGGTTCTATTCTCAACTTCTCTTTTATTCTATGTCATAGAGGACAGGGTTTGGTAGATAATTAAAAACTGTATTAACTCGGCTTCACATTTTAGAGAATGACTTTAATTGAGCCAAAGATGAAAGAGAAATACACTTATAAAAAAATCTATTTAAAAAAATATATGTTTATATTAATTTCCATAATTTATTGAAAAAAACTATACGTAGACTTCGACCACCCAATATCACACAGGCCAGGCAACTGTGAGAACAAGTGAAAGATACCCATCGAGTTGAGCGGATTTGCAGATAAACAACAACAAAAAATTGCACTTTGTGCCTCACGAGGCCCTTCTCCATAGAGTGCATGCCAGTTATTTTTCTAGACTACAACAACAACAGTTTTGCCTGTATCACAGTCCGAGCTTCCGATTACGCTTCAACCTTACCCAGACGACGGATAATTTTTGACAGATTGTCCGGCTAGGTTGTTGATCGGATTCACAGATCATGAATTCCACCGTGACGGAATCACCGTTGGGAAGACTTTTTCTTTATTCAAAGTCATGTACTCGGAAGTTCCGTGGTCATACCCATGTAGTTTCAAGTTTAGTTTGCTATTCTATATGACATCTGTTTACGGATCCATGAAAAATCTACAGATGATCCAGCATTTTCAGTAAATCATGCTTCGAAATGTTCGTGACGGAATCACCTGAAACGGACATGACTCTTGACTAGTGTTGCTTGTCTATTTTTTTGCTGCTCTGTTTCAATCTGACTATTCTTATATGACATCTCTTACTAACATACAGTACCCAAGGATGATAAGATTTTTTTCATCGTGAGAAAAACGCGACTGGATCATCCCAGGGGTTAAATCTAGTCCGTGACGGAATCGACAAAAAATCGTGATGGAATCACGAGTGCGCTTTTTAAATCTTATCGGTAAAAGTGCTTTATTAATTACACATTTTCTTCAAAAAAATATTCCTAGAGTGAATTTATCTCTTCTACTTAGAAAATTAAAACTCTGACTTCTTATTGTTACTAAGGTATACAGCTCCCGCCACAGATTCAGATTCAGATTCATTTTATTGTATAAAACACCTCATCGAGGCCGTATACAAATTTAACAAAAGGAATACCAATAAACAGTCAAGATCAACATATTATACATGCATATTTTTTCTGCAGATGTTTCAAAATAGTATAGTTTTCAGTAAAGTGCAATTTTTCTTCTTTGACAATTTAGAATTTCCCGAGTTCTCCATGTTAAAAAATTGCGGGAAAAATATTTCGCTATTAAAACACATCTTCTCTATTATTGGCTTGTTCCCGGGGATCATAGGAAGCGAATAGAACAAACAGCATGCTAATATAGGGTCTACGACAGAATGTGGAGTGAATTTTATGCGAAAAAGGGCTGTTTAGCAATGTCCGCTTTTCCGTGGAATTCATGAGCGCACGATTGAAGTATCATGGGAAGATATATATTTCCAGTCGCTATCTCCCCCCCCCATCTTCAAACAAAAGGAAAAGAAAAAGCCGAGAGAGCGCCTCGTGAGGCAGAGTTATTTTTCCAGACTACAACAACAACAGTTTTTGCCTGTATCACAGTTCGAGCTTCCGATGACCCTTCAACCTTACCCAGACGACGGATAATTTTTGACAGATTATCCGGCTAGGTTGTTGATCGGATTCACAGATAACGATTGAAGCATGGGAAGATATATTTTTTCAGTCGCTATCTCCCCAACCCTCACCCCCCAACTAAAAAAAAAAGAAAAGAAAAAGCCGAGAGAGTTCTTCGGAGTTTTACGTTTTTGACCTCTGACTTTGAATTTGACTTCTCACTTCCGACTCGCATCCTGGTGAATGACACTCGTCCTTTATCTTTTTGCCGATTCAGAGATTCTCGAGGAAGTTTCCAATTATCACCCTACTGAATCGACAAGTGTGATTATAGGTGAATGCACCAGTCCATTTGTCATGCGACCATGAACTGTAGGTTGAATCACTTCACATTGAAGCCGCATAACAGCTGCAATGTTATAATGAGGCAACATATGATTATATATCAGATATGTCGACAGTCCATTGTAGCTACCATTTGTCTTGGCAACAGTCCATTTGGCGAATCATTAGATCAGACGATGTGCTCTCTGTGCATCATTCACAAGTGCATGTTGACCTACAATGGACTGTCGATCGGTCCGATGATGATACAATGGACTGTCGTAATATCAGACAGACAGAGAATATACTATTAATGGTTCATATTCCTCTTAAACACACACAAGTGGAAGGAATCGAGAGATGAATGAGTCAGTGATACATGAGGCAGGTAGTAAGTTCCCACGTGTTCATTTTGTGCTCATTTCCTCACACTATAATTCGATGCTAATACCTACAATGGACTGTCTACCAACACCTAAAAACACCTCTCGCCGCAAAAATGTTTAAAATTTTTGTTAACTTGAAATAGTAATAACCCTACGTTTGGTGACAATATAGTACGATATTTCTCCTTCAAAATATGACTGGACACCAGTAACCATACCTCTCATCGATATGCTGAAAATCGTTCATTTTCGGCTGTGGTCACTGTCGTCTGGTCAGACACACGCCCACGCTTGATAACGAAAGCACTGGAAAACCTACCTTTGACTGTAATTTGACACGTGACCGGCGGTTTTCACCTATAATCATACTTGTTGATTCAGTAGGGTGATTATACTATCTGGAATGCGAGTTTTTCTTTCGTGAAAATTTACTTTTTATGAAAGCGCAGGTTTGTCTTCGTCGCATGCAAAATGGTACATCTTCAGAAAATTTATGAGCTAGGCCTATCCCAAAGTTCACAAGATCATTATGTTTAGCATCATCAGATAAACAAGAATAGTACGATCAGACAACATGAAGGCGAGAATACTGTATAATTGACGTAATTCGTTGTTTTCCGCGTTTCAATGGTTGATCTTCAATGCAGAATCTAGGTCAACTAAATTTGTAATGTCTGCTGCTTCAAACGAGTAGGCCTACAAGTACGTTCAGTTTTATTTTTTTAACAACAAAACTTGCATAATGTTAGCAACAAAAGTACATACTATGTATTGAATGAAGAACAGAAATGCTGCAAATCCCCTGACCTGATCATGAACATGTCACGATAAGAACCTTGGAATAGGTCATAAATTTTCCGAAGATGTACCGTCTTGCTCGTCGCATACCGGCCATCTGTACCAGCGCGAAGCTATAAGTACACGCGCGAATTTAGTACCCTCGAATAAAGAGACCCGGTGGAAGCGCTGCAAAGGATACACACCTTTTGTGACGTAAGCATTCATTTGTGTCCAAAGAAAGATTCAAGATTTCGTCGGGAACCATGACGATCCCTATTGGAAATACTATGAGTCGTGGGTTCCCCATATGACAATTATTTGGCGGGAGATTTCACGTTGCGCTCCTAGACCTCCGTCTGATCGACGGAGGTAAAAACTGGGCCTTTGCGCCAAATGATCATCTTCACGGAGGGTGGGAAGGAGTGACGTCATCATGATCAGGGTCGATGGTGGAGCAAACAGGGTCAAAGAGGAGCTAACAAAGTCAAAGAGCAGCAAACAAGGTCTAATGGGAGCAAAGGGGGTCAACGATATCAAAGAGGGTCAAACAAAGTTCAAAAAGATGCAAACAGGATCACAGAGGGGCAAACAGGATCACAGAGTGGCAAATAATCATCTTCATGGAGGGTGGGAAGGAGTGACGTCATCATGATCAGGGTCATTGATGGAGCAAACAGGGTCAAAGAGGAGCAAACATGGTCAAAGAGGAGCAAACAATGTAAAAGAGCGGCAAACAAGTGCTAATAAGAGCAAAGGGGATCCACAATATCAAAGAGGGTCAAACAAGGTCAAAGAGGAGCAAACTGGATCACAGAGGGGCAAACAGAATCACAATCTAGGTAAACCAAGATGAGTCATTCTACCATTGCGGTATATTTCGTGTCCCTTGGGCCAGAAAGACACAATTATTTTCAGAATTAAAAATAAAGATATATACAAACTTAACTATTGTTACTCTGCAATAAAAACACAAAATGTAACTTAAAATACAATGGAATAGTTATTTTTACTGATTTTGTATTGTGCTAAACTAAGCTTTTTTGGTGTCCCAAGTGAATTTCCTTGTTATTTTAAATACATAATATTAATTTTATTAGTGGATTTAAAAGTTTATACCTGTGTTAATACATTCTTTTGGTTGTTCTTTTTTAACAGCAATGACCATTAATTTAACATCAACTGAAATTATTAGAATTTATGATGTATATTTCCATGTCCCGTGTGTCTCTGTCAACCCTGTTACTTTCTATTAAATCCACTTGTTATACGGAGTTATCGAACCTTGATGCGTAACTCCACCACTCGAGGTCGCTTTGTCCAACTACTTGAAGAAGTCAGTGAGGCGGCAGAGTACAAGGTAGTAATGTGTATAAAATGTCATAAAAAGTCTATTTTATCCTTACGTATGTTAATACAATGTCAACACTGTTGCTCATTTGTATTCTAATATATTCACCATAGTGAACATAACTCGTAGTGTACATATAAAGGGTACCCTCCTGCTAGTTCGCCATGACTTGCATGTTTCTGAGGCGTATATTTCCCATGAGGCTCTAGTTTGTCAAACCTGTTACGGTCAACTCTAGTTACCTTCCGCCCGGTAACAGCATTGACACCTAGTAACAGAGTTGACAAATGACGAGATTTATTACCACAAATTCTTGTATTATTCATATATGACAGCGGCAAGTAAATTAATATGTTTTCTCGCCACTGCTATGTTTAATAATCGGACTGATTTGACGGGAAAAGCAGTGAATTACTAGCGGGCGTATTTCTGTCAACTCTGTTACTATATGTCAACTCTGTTTCCCATATGTCAACTCTGTTACACTGGATTTACGGCATAAATATAAATATATATATAGCATCTGCTATGGTCCTAAACCAACATGTTTTTGTCCAAGTGTCTTATTTGGTCATGATATAACCTATGATTGAAAAATATTAACTCTATATCTTTCTTTATTTATTCTTCGGCGTCATTTCGAACGAGATTTAAGGCATGTAATTCCGGGCTATTGGCATCAAAACTTTATATTGTATATGCATACACTGATAAAATCTAATATTAGTCGTCGAATGGACATGTTATGGTTCATTTAGACATTGTCTTTCTATTTTACCATTTTTGATATTTGGTGACCATTGTTTTTTATGTCCGTAACAGGGTTGACATCCGTAACTTTGGTCTAGTAATTTGGAGTCTCGTGCAGTCACACATACTGTCAGTCCATCTCTGTTTGTTTTGAAATAAGAAGCTCCAAACATCGTAGTTTTGAGATTGGCTTCTTATTTGGACCCACGACAGTACATTTATTGATCAACTGTTGAGGTCTAAAATATACCGCAATGGTAGAATGACTCAGATGGTAAATCAGGGGAATACCATCTAGACGTAACGCTATGAAAACCTCGTGTGAAATGTTCGCCGATATTCTGGGAGATCGCTTAATAAGCCAATCACGACAATTTCTGACTTTTCTCTCTGACAATGATTGACGTTTACTTCACGGAGATTAACATCTTCGCGCGGCCAAATCTTTTGATATTGTCTACCCCCCAACAAAGCCAGACTTTTCGGCGGGAGTAAACTCTTTGATCTGCACTTTTTACCATGTAGACCGTCTGGAAATGATGCCAAAGTTCAGTTCAGTTCAGTAGGTAAATCCCTCCTCTATATAGGAGCACCTCCGTAGGAGTACATATTAATATACATTCAATTGGAACCACTCAACATTTATAGCTCAACTATCGTGCTGTGAAGTGAACATTTATACAATTCTACAATTGGATGAACTACTATCCTGAAAGTGTGAGCTTCCTAGCGGTGTATGCGATGTACTACTGTGAGTGAATTTATATAGCGGTCACTGAAAGACACCCAGGTACTTTATTCCCCAAGTGCCTCCGCTGGCGAAGGTCTAGCGTAGCAACCAGTTCCACCATCAGTCCATATTACCCTGGACACCGAATCAGTCCAGCGCCTTGTGAATAGGCGAGTATATATGTAAGCGGTCACTGACGAGGCACGAACCCACGCCAGCTGTAGCACTCCGGGTCAGAGTCAAACACTCTAACTACTTCGGCCACGACACGCTCACATATTTGAATACCGTTTCCCGATAATGTTTGTATATCAGTCCACGTGCTACCCTGTGTAATTACTGGTGGGCGTGATTTCAGCAAGCTAGCCACGTGATTGGCTAACAAATCTAGTTTCAGATTCGCATGGGATTTATATAGGGCTGAATTCAGATATAGTATTCCGTGATATTATATCTGAGTTTACTGAGATTGACAGAATCACAGAAGGGCAAGATCGGGATCAAGATCACGAATATCCATCTATCCATCCATATATGAAGAAATTGTAGAACCTGTGTAGATTCAAGGACTCAACCAATCAGAATCAAGTATGCGACCGCCATGTTTGATGAATATGTTAGAATATGTTTGATCAGGTGATACCTCGGATATGACACGAATTTAATGATACGGGGTAATCTACGGTCACTTGTAGTTTAAGTATAGGGAAGGCCCTTAAGGTTTTCACTTCATCCCTGGATGTTTCATAGGCGTGTGTAGATTCGACCAATCAAAATCACATATCTTTATCATGCTTTATCTTGTGACATATAGAGAGTATATACATGGATGTTTTTGGAAGAATGCATATGAGTATAAGGGGAGGTAACTTAATTTTGACTTTCAAGACTACAATACGCATGAATAATCGAGCTAAATTATACCCAACATTTGCAACATTTGCAATGTTCAATTGCAAATTCTTCAAAATCAAATCAGGTCCGTGTCTTTTCGCTGAGGTCCGTAATAGGGGTTTGTATTATACAATATACAGGCCTGTATGGGGTGTGGGATGGTCATTTTTGAACATGTCGTCACGTGCCGAACACCTGGCTCCCCGAATTGCAACATTGTTGCACGTTCGCTACAATGTTGCATTTCCCGCCAGAATTTCGCTGTCGTCTGCTTGGAGTTGTCACGTGCCGAACACCTGGCTCCCGAATTGCAACATTGTTGCACGTTCGCTACAATGTTGCGGAGATGTCACGGAGATCACCGAAGAGATACGGAGGTGCCCGAAGCGACACGGAGATCCCCGAAGGGGGCGAGAGGGGTCCCTAGTGTACCGATGGGGTCGTATGAGGTATCAATGTGAAGCATTCGTGAAGGGGCATCCGATGGGGTGGGTGTGGGGTTGGAATATGGTCATTCTATGCATGCGCCGTTGACCAAGGGTATGGAAATAGCCGTTTTGGGATCTAGGGGAGCCACTAATGGACCGATGGCGTTGAGTGAGGCATCAATGTGAAGCCTATGTGAGGGGGCATCCGATGGGCTGGGTGTGGGGTTGGAATGTGGGCATTCTGCGCATGCGCGGTAGACCAAGGGTATGGAAATAGACGTTTTGGGGTCTAGGTGGGTCCCTAATGGACCGATGGGGTCGAGTGAGGTATCAATGTGAAGCCTATGTGAGGGGGCATCCCACTGGGTGAATGTGGGGTCGGAATATCGTCAATCTGCGCATGCGCAATAGAGAAAGGGTATCAAAATAGACGTTTCGGGATGTAGGTGAGCCACTAATGAGCCGATGGAGAAGCCTATGTGAGGGGGCATCCGATTGGACTAGGGTCTCGGCCGTTGTCCACATTCTGCGCATGCGCAGACAGGGAATTCTGTGAAATAGGGTGTGGACATAGACGTGTTAGGGTTTAGGTGAGCCCCTCATGATCCTATGGTGTCGTATGAGGTCTTATTTTGAAGCGTGTGTCGTTCGTTGTCAATAGTCTGGGCATGCGCAGTCTGGCCGTAGTATAGAAATAGACGTGTTGAGGTTTAGGTGGGCCTCTAATGGTCTGATGGAGTCGAGTGAGGTATCAATGTAAAGCAGTCGTGAGGGAGTATCCGACGGGCTGGGTGTGACGTGGAACTGACGTCATTCTGCGCATGTGCAGTAGAGAACGTGTATGGAAATAGACATTTTGGCGCCGACAGGGGTCACTATGGGTCCGATGGAGTCGTATGAGGTCTTATGTTGAAGCTCTTGTGTAGCAGCATCCGACTGGACTCACGGTTCGTCCGTGTTCAAGAGTCTGCGCATGCGCAGTCTGGTCGTAGTATAGAAAGCAGGCATGTTGGGGGATGCGTGAGGGAGTGTGTGTGTGTGACCCACCACTAGGGGTCCATGGTTGTGGTTGGATGGTGGTGTGGGTTCTGCGCACAGACGTCACTTCCGGGCTTCACTAAAACTACCTTCGAACACAGAAGAGTTCCAATGTTCTCCCTTAGACGTAGGGTCCGGATGTTCAACCTCCGGGTTTTCTCCCGGCCTGGCCCGCCCCGGCCGCAGCGCGCGCGGATTATCCGGCCGCAGCGCGCGCGCCTTATCCAGCCGCACGCCTGCGCGGGTGAATTTCGGATTATCCTAGGCCACTGATGGGCTACTTTCTCCACGGTGTTCGAAGCCAGTTTCACCGAATCCCCACATGTCTGTTATAGCCTTCATGCATTATGCTTATATAGAAAACACACAAGACAGGGTTTTTTGGGTGAGATCTCATTTTGCTTTTTTTATTCAACAACAACAACGTGAGAACAACCACGTGAAAACTGAAGCCCAGAACAGGGGGCTTGTACATTGAAAGAACTGAAGCCCAGAACAGGGGCTTGTAAACTTAAGCCCAGAACAGGGGGCTTGTACATTGAAAGAACTTAAGCCCAGAACGGGGCTTGTACATTGAAATGATGGACGGCCCAGTCATATACGAGTACATCGCGGTCCTCGGCCTTGGGGTACTCGTCAAACATCTGTACGATGGTAGATAAGGTTCTTCCCCGGCATTGATGGTACAGGTAAAACAAGCAATATTGTCCGCACACGCTACTGGTCAGGCTTTGCAACGTTTGACTGTTCCAACACCACGTCTCTGTGCCTTGATCCATGAAGTCTGTTGAATCGGGATGGAGGGGTGGCAGGCCGTACGGGTCAAAGTATTCGCTCTGCGCTTCTGTCAAGTACACGGCCACCCAGTGTTCACCGGGCCGATCCATCGGGTCCGTGTTGAGAACGTATGCAGCAGGATACATACGGTCTAATGGGAACACATCTCGGGCGAACACCTCTTGAAAGACCATACGTGTCCCTGGGTCATTCTCCTGCACGGTGGCTATCTGGTCTGTATCCATCTTAGGTGGAGAAGTCACATAGGACGTTGCGCGCCTTGTCCACTTGAATGATGTTGTCAAACTCGGCGTAGCAGATCACATTGACGGTGGTCCCGAGGGCGCGTGCAAAGTGGATTTCCAACCGTAAGTTGCCTTGCTTGGCCAGGGCTAGATGATGGTCGTTCTCTAAGGTGGGGGTCAGATCGAAACAGAACAACGTGTATCCGTTCGCGTAGTTCGCTGATCATATTCCCTTCGTCCTGGTTGATTTGGCCGGTGGCTGTAAACAGGCTCTGTTAGGCTCGAATGAAATTCCTGCGCCCAGAGTTCGGTGTTAAGGCCGTGGCTGGCACCTGTTGTCCATCCACATGCAGGGTCACAAAATTGATGCCGAAATGTTTAAAGTCAAACGGGTTCTCTGGGTAGGCTCCGCTGAAACTGGTATTTTCCACACAGGCCAGGATCAATCGCTTGGGTAGTTCCCCCAGGAACAGGTTTTCTTTGTTGGCACTCATATTTCCAGCAGGAACAGAGAACACTTTGGTTTGTACACGTCGGATAGGGTACTGGGCTGGTTTTGTTTCCAAGGCTTTCATGTGTCCCAATTAAACGGCTGGATTCGTTTTCACTTTTCGGACATACAGCACTGCGTCTTGACTGACAATCTTATAGTCGGCTGCATGCCCGTCTACGTTAGTGGCCATCAAGGCGAAGGTCGGAGGCGCCCGTATCAGTCGGATTTTGATGGGATCTTGTTCAAGAGGTACCGGTCTTGCATGATCATCTCTACGTGTAGTCGATCCATAAATCCACCGAGGCGCCGTTCGCAGTGAAAGCCTTCCGTTTGTTATATCCTTCATTGTCCACCGTGTCCATGTGCTCGGCTGTGTCCTGGTAGGATAAAGCGGCTGTCAGTTGAGGTTTTTTAGCCTATCGTCCTTGCGACAACAGCGTCTCGATGTAGGCTCGGTAGGGGTACGTCTTGGTCGAGTCACTGATGAGTTTGTCGCTGAGAAAAATATCCACCTGTTGAAACATCGAGTGCAGCCAGAGATTCGTCGGGCCCACCGTTGCAGCTTGGATGATTCTGGAGCCATCCCCATTGACGACCTTGGCTTTCACATACAAGTAGGTATGGGCTAAATCCACATAGGCCGTATCCGCATTGCTGATGGTGAACTCGATGGGCCCTGTTTCGTTGATGCTGGAGAGCGGGAGATGCTCCACCCATAATCCTTGCTCGGCACTGGTTTGTGTGGGCGGGGCGGTCCACAAATCAAATTCACTGTTGGAGGGGCAAGACTGCGTGGATCAAGGACATGTTTTAAGAAAAGATCTCCTGGGTCTTCGATGTGCGTCGCCGCTGGGTCGGTCGTCGACTGGTGCGTGGTCTCGGTGGTGCAGGTCTTTTATTCCCTACGGTGCGTTGTACTTTGGCCACTAAGACTCTCCCTGCTTCTTTGGCCCGCCGTTTCAAGGCTTCTTTGGGTGCCGTACCCCCCAAGACATCACCGGCCACTTGCAGTCCACTGCGTACCGCTTGTTTGCCGATCGCTTTCACCCCACGCGTTACCAAGGGCAGGAACGTTTTGACGATGCTCCCGAGTATGTTCCCCAGCCCATGTCCTCGTTGCATGCGTGCACCACTAAAGACGGGAAGGCCAACCCGGCCTGTTGGGCATAATAGTCCATATAGTTGCGTACATCGCACTCGTAAGGCACCTTCATCATACAAAGTGGGGAGCACGTGCTTGTCGAAAATGAAGTGTCAGCACCACTTTTCCTCGTTCGAATGCCACCGGTCGTCCCATGTCATCTCTTATATCCACCGTGATAGTGTTGATGTCGGTTCGTCGTACGGGTAGGTAGAGCATGTGAGTGAAACTGTGGGTAACTTGATCTCCATACGTCTTTTGAATGGGCACCGCCCGTAACAGAGGTGTGTTGATATCGCCCACGATGTGGTTGTCGACTACGTCCGAGTAGACGTAGAGTCCGTACATACCCGACTTCATATCCATCGGGATCTGGCCATGGTTCGTCGGATGGACCCGTGTAGGTCGCGTGAGCGAGACCCAGCATTTGCTGTAGGATATGAATCAGTACGACACTCACGTTGGCGGTGATGAGGATCTGTGCCTTGCCGTTGTGTGCGTTGTAATCGAAGTCCACGTGATTCTTGAAGGGAAAGGCTTTGATGGGTTTTGAAGTATTCGTGGCCTCCCGTAGAGCCTTATAATGCAACAGTCTTGTCAGCCCACCCATGAACTCCTCGGGGGTATCGTATTGGCCTTCGGTGAGGGTGAGTCGGGTGTTCTTGCCTTCGTAGGTCACCTCGTACCACACTTCATTGGCTCGTACGTTGTACCACGAGTAAGGGTATTGGATATCCACGAGGCCACATTCCCATCGTCCAGGTAAATGCAACGGTTGCGGTAACTGGGTGACGTACTTGGCCAAGGTGTTGTCAGGAAACACATCCAGCGAACTGTTACTGGGTAGGGTGAGACAAAACATGGCGACAGAGCTGTCCTGCTGCTGCTGTTGGTTTAATAGGTGTTCCAGGCCTTGGGCGGTTGTGTCCGGCGTCGTGGTGGTGTTTTGGGGGGTGACTCCGGTTCCCATTCGAATTCCCAAGAAGGTAGTGGGCCACTCGGCGATTGCTGGGTTCGCTGCATAAAGGCCCATCGGTGGGGGTTCCCCACCAATTCCTGTGGTACATGCATGTCTTCCAAGCCTTGAGCGAAGACCTCCCATCCTCGTGGATCCGTGTGCGACCTGCGTTGACGCATCAGGTCATTCACTAAATCCGTCATGTGGGTCCCGGGGACCACCTGATTCTGTACCAGGAGTTCGCCTTTATCATTCCAAGTCATGTTAGGATTCTGTTTCATCCGTTGTAATACCAGGCCAGCTTGTTTCTTGAACGATGGAGGTACACTCTTCAGCACTTCGTCTTCGACCCACTGTGGGGCTGTGGGTGGTACCCCTGGTAATGGCAGCTGTTGGAGCGGTGCTGAGGTAGGCAGTGTGTCACGTGGTGGTGGTGGTGGTGGTGGTGGTGCTGGGGTAGAGAGGGTTTTGTATTGGTCCATGAACGTCATGTAACGTTGAAGCGTCTCATTGTATCGTTGTACTTTCTCACTGTCGCTTAACCCCGGTCTCTGTAAGATCTGTTGCATCTCTCCGTCGAGGGTGTTTATGGTCTTCACCGTAGGTGGGACAGGGTAGGGCGATTGATCTTCCAGTTCATAGACTCGCTGCTGTCGGGGTAGGCGCCGTTTAATCAGGAAGTGCTCATCGCTCCAGTTGGGCAAGTAACTTTTCTCAAATTGACCTTTGACTTTACTGATCCGTACAGGGTCCCCGACCTTGTACACCGCCTTCGTCGTTCGCTGCCATGGCCTGGGGTACAAGACACGCCGGACTTGGGCTTCATTGCGTTGGGTCATCGTAATGGGGGCTCTCTCTATACTCCGGTGATAGGCTCGATTGTAACCACTCACAAGTTGCGGGAGAAACCGCCTTGTATACTTATAGGTGATATATTTATACATGCGGCCTTTGAATGTCCTGTTGAACCTTTCCACCACGGAAACCTTGGTCTCCTTGTACGTATGGAAGAAAAACACCTTCTGGGCTTTCAGAAACTGTTGGAACGGTCTCTTGAGGAATTCCGTGCCTTCGTCGGTTTGCAAATACAAAGGTTTGCGCCCGGTCTGGAAGATGTCTTTGAACGCCGCTATGAGATTCGACCCCGTTTCCGTCCGGATGGGTACCACCCACGCATACTTTGGTAGGATATCGATGCACGTCAAGATATACCGATTCCCATCGTTGTGTTGACCGCTTGTCCGGTGTAAACAGCTGGTCCACGGTCTTCCACGAGGGTGACTTTATCTTCATAGACGTGTAACCCCACCCGGGGTGTAAGGGGAAGGATGGCTCGTAGAACTGGTGACATGGTTGACCCAATGACGATCGGTGAATGACGCACACTGTGTCTGACCCTCGTATTTATAGTCGGGTCCCACTGTCAATGCCACAGCGCCAGGGTCCAGAGGGCACAGACCATGACTAGGACAACTAGCCGTCGCTGATTCCGGCGTGAGCGTTCGTGGTCCATAGCATGAAGGATGGCTGTCATAGTCCAGTAGTGGTGAGTGATGGCACACCTCTCCATCGAGTGCACTCTGTCGAGGACCGCTTCTGTGAACTCGCTCAGGATCTGGCGTCGCCCCTCGTTGTCGTCGCCATCTGAAAACATGGACCGAACCACTGCTCGGTAACCCGTGAGTGAATTAACCACGGTCGCATGCTGTAAAATGCGAGTCGCATAGGGACGGGTGTCCGTCATGGCTCTGCAACCGTAGAAATGGAGGTGTAGGATCCAGAGAGACGTGTTTTATAGACCATGTCACACATGCGCGCCTAGACGTCGGGTGTAGTCCGTGATACGTCCTATTCTGATGGGTTAGTCCAAAAAAGAACATCATAGGAATGCATGTACTAACCTATCTGTGGGTTTTTTTCACAATGTCGTTCACCTTCGTGTCTTTAGGGTACGTCCGTGTCTTTTCGGTAAAGTCCGTGTCTTTTCGGTAACGTCCGTCATCCGGGTATATATGAGGGTCTTGAGGGGGGGGGCGACTGTATGTGACGTGTTGTATGTGTTTTTCTCGGCGACGTCCGTGTCTATCATCCGGGCACATCACGTCTGCGCCTGCATTGGGGTATGTATGAGGGTCTTCATGCGAGCGCGCGCTGCGGATTCACCCACGCACTTCCGGATAACCCGCGCGCGCTGCGGCATCAGATCACCCCCGCGTGCTCGCCGCGGCCGGAGTAACCCCCGCGCGCGCGCTACGGCCGGGGCGGGCCGGGCCGGGC
The DNA here is from genome assembly GCA_036873755.1 of Hanleya hanleyi. Taxonomy (NCBI): domain Eukaryota; kingdom Metazoa; phylum Mollusca; class Polyplacophora; order Lepidopleurida; family Hanleyidae; genus Hanleya; species Hanleya hanleyi. The sequence goes on along the minus strand of JAVTVY010015190.1, from coordinate 40,439 downwards.
CGGGCCGGGCCGGGCCGGGGAAACCCCCCAGACAGGTCAGCACATGCATTCCTATCATGTTCCCAGGTCACACCCCATTCACACAGATCCTCATGCATACCCGGATGCAGGCGCAGACGTCAGCGAATTTCTGGCGGGAAAACCCCCACAGACAGGTCGGTACATGTCCTATCATGTTCGAAGGTCACGCCCCATTCACCCAAACCGGAGGTGACGTCATACCCCTAATTTTACATGCACCCACCCATGACTGGATACCCCTTCACGAATGCTTCACTTTGATACCTCACTCGACTCCATCGGACCATTCGTGGCCCACCTAGACCGCAAAAACGTCTACTTCCACACCCGTTTCCCACAATTCCCCGTCTGCATTCAACGGCCGAGACACTACTCCAGGCGGTTGCTCCCTCACATAGGCTTCACATGGATAACTCACTCGACTCCATCGATCCAAAAGTAGCTCGCCTAGACCGCAACACGTCTATTTCCATACACTTTCTCTACTGCGCATGCGCAGAATGACGTCAGTTCCACGTCACACCCACCCCTTCGGATACTCCCTCACGACTGCTTTACATTAATACCTCACTCGACCCCATCAGACCATTAGGGGCCTACCTAAACCCCAACACGTCTATTTCTATACTACGGTCAGACTGCGCATGCGCAGACTATTGACAACGAACGACACACTAGCCCAGGCGGATGCTCCCTCACGACAGCTTCAAAATAAGACCTCATACGACACCATAGGATCATTAGGGGCTCACATAAACCCTAAAACGTCTATTTCCACACCCTTTTCCCAGAATTCCCTGTCTGCGCATGCGCAGAATGTGGACAACGGCCGAGACACTAGTCCAATCGGATGCTCCCTCGCCTAGGCTTTACATTGATACCTCACTCAACTCCATCGGCTCATTAGTGGCTCACTCAGATACCAAAACGTCTATTTTCATACCCTTTGTCTATTGCGCATGCGCAGAATGACGATATTTCAACCCCACATCTCGCCCATCAGACGCCCCTTCACGAATGCTTCACATTGATACCTCATACGACCCAATCGGACCATGCAGCGTATTTGAAGTCTGGGGACTACTTTTCCTCTGCGGAAGTTTTCTTCCGCGACCGCATCACCGCCAGACTGCGGAAGAATTCAAAGGTTAAAGGTTGCCGGAACTATAGTGACCTTGAGCTGGTGGCGCCCCCTAGATTGGAACTCTCATGTGTTGGAGATAGCTTTCGGTCTCTTTGGGGAGATGACGGGGAGTTCCCTATACCTTTAACCTGGAAAAAAAGGACACCACGAGTTACCTCCCTGGAAAAGTTGAGCCTTCCCGTCTTTTCTATACTACTGCAGCGCTCGTGGAGGAGAGTCAGACTGGCTACCTGGTAGTTGTGTATGCGTGTGTGTATGCGTGTGTTCGGGGAGAGAAAGCAGAAACCCCGTATATTTGCCCTATCATCTTGTGGAGAGTTCTACAGTAACGCTTTAACGCCTATGCTATCACCTTAACGCCTATCTGAACGCCTTAACACACTATCTTAACGCGTTATGCTAACGCCTTAAGATCTTGAGACTTCGGGCTCACCGATACCGTCATCGCTCTGCGCCGGGACATTGTACGGAGGTTTTGCTAGGAAATCCCCAGTTTTGCAGGCCATCGCTCTATTTGTCAGGGTAAATTGTTCGGGGAATTTTCTGGGAAAACCCCTGTTCTATTTATGGATCACTCGGAAGTAGTAGAGAAGAAAGAGTTTCGGATGTGCAATGTATTGCGTTTGGGGGAGATGAGGTCCTTGTTCCATCCGTCTACCTGTGCATGTGTGGAGGAGGAGGAGGAGGAGGAGGAGGAGGAGGAGGAGGAGGAGGAATGAGGTTAACGCCCTAACGTCTTCTATAGCTATTCACTCACGGCTAAATGTCATGATGCAGATGACAGAAGGACAAATCGATACGTTCACAAGTTTTCGTATAGTGTATTTCCCTAATGTTACATCATCCCCAAGCTAGGGAAACCGCGTTGGGTATGTTTACAATTCTTGCAGGCTCTCATCCAACCAGAAGCCGCCATTTCAGAAAGCTATTAATTCTCCCATTGGTAGGCAGGGAAGGGAGATAGAAGGGCTCCTAGACTCTGGGATCAATCTCCATCGCATCTTCAATTCGGGGCGGCGGATCACCCTCGCCACTCTCGTGACCGGATATTTTAGCTCCCATGGAGATGCATTTTCTAATTGAAGAACCCATGGAGGTCGATCCTCCGCCCCGAATTGAAGAGCCGACAGAGATTGCCCCCAGTATCTAGGAGCCCTTCCATCTCCCTTCCCTGCCTATCAATGGGAGAACTAAGAGTTCGGAGCTCCAGTATCCTGGACTGCCCAAAGACGCTTAGGACAAACGGATCAGAGCGAACATGGCCGCTTTCTGAAATGGCGGCTGCTGATTGGACAAGAGCCTACGAGAATTGTATACATACCCAACCCGGCTCCCTTAGATTGGGTCTGATGTAACATAGGGGAGAATAAACTATACGAAAACTTGTGAACGTGTTGATCTGCCTTTCTGTCATCTACATCATGGCATTAAGCCGTGAGAGATTAGCTCTAGAAGACGTTAGAGCGTTAACCCCATTCCTTCTACTCCTCCTTCTCTTCCTCTTCCACACTCACACACAGGTAGCCGGATAGAACAAGGCCCTCATACCCCACAAACGCACTCCATTGCATCTCCGAAACTCCCCTTTCTCTACTACTCCCGATTCTATAAATAGAACAGGAGTTTTCCCAGAAAAGTTCCCGAAAATTTTACCCTGACAAATAGAGCGATGGCCTGCAAAACAGGATTTTTTTTCCAGCAAAACTCCAGACAATGTCCCGGCATAGAGCGATGACGACATCGGGGACCACCAAGTCTCAACATGTTTTATTCCGTGGTATGAATAGATTGATACATACACCTTGTCGAAGCGTTAGTATTATATAATAGCATGGTACAATCTCTCAACAAATGTGAGAAACTGCTATGCTAGGTCGTTAAAGCGTTAACATCTGACGTTGAAGGCATTAGCATAAGGCGTTAAGATAGGGCGGTGCGTTAAGGGTTCAGATATGCCTTAAAGCGTCCAGATAGGCGTTAAGGCGTTATCATAGGCGTTAACATGGGCGTTAAAGCGTTGATGAGTCCTCTTCTACGAAGATAATAGAAAGCAAATATACTGGGTTTCTGATTTCTCTCCCCAGACACACACAATATATACGCACAGCATAAACACCCCCTCCCATCCCCACCCTCACACACAGGCACACAAACTACCAGGCCATAGTCTGGCTGACTTCCCACGAGCACTGCCCACCTTACACGGCCCATTTGGATCAGTGCACCTCCGAAACTGTCCTTTTTCTACTACTACATATGGGGACCTGCACTTAAGACTGGTGTCTTAGGCCACTATCCGACCAAATAGCTGTCCACCTCGACCCCAAAACGTCCATTCCAATGCCATTTTCCCACAATTCCCTGTCTGCGCATGCGCGTCATAGCCTTACTCCCACTCCACACCCATTCAGTTGGATGCTCCTTCACTGGAGATTCACTTTGATATCTCCCACAACCCAATCGGCCCAATACTGGCCCACCGAGACCCGAAAACGTCCATACCAATGCGTTGCTCTACTGCGCATGCTAACCCTACTTGCATTACACGCTAGTCCAGTCGAATGCTACTTCAGGTGGGTCAATATTGGCCCACCCAGGCCCCCAAACGTCCATTACCAGTGCTCTTTTCCCACAATTCCTGTCTGCCCATGCGCTATTACGTAACTTCCATTCTATAGCCATTCATTCGTATGCTCCTCAAAGAGTGCTTCAAACTGATACCTCATACGGCCCAATCGGGCCAATAGTGGTCCATCTCGACCCAAAATGTCCACCCAGCGCTACTTTCCGGTTGCGCATGTGCACGGTAACCTTTTCAGCGGAATTCAACCCATGGCCTCGAGACCCCTTGCATCGTGGGACAAAGAAAACAAAGTGGCCACACCATATAACGCAAATGCCCATGCGTGGGTTTCCCATTGGATTTAACATTGAACTAACTGCAGCGTACGGTGTTCCTTAGGGGCAGATCATTCTTGCTGGGCGTCACGTGACCGGAAGCGACCTTCGACCCGGAAATGACCTTTGATCCGAAAGTGTCCTGTGACCCGGATTTGACGACACCGAATGTTACGTCATCTGTGACGTCAACAGTGACGTCACTGTGTCGTCACCTCTTGCTTTTACACCTTCTTCTACACCTTGAGCTTGAATCTATCGTTGACCCTGTTTGCTCCTCTTTGGCCCTGATCATGATGGCATCACTTTCTTCCTATCCCATGATCTTTCTCCGATCCTGATCATTTTGCTCAAAGGATGTCTTTCTCCACTACTGTCTGGTTTGAGAATATTAATCCAAAAATATTTTTGAACTATAGAAATATGACATTGTATAAACCATATCCCAATCCACGTGTCGTATATGTTTTCAGAAACCTGCCCTACTGGCTTCCATCAATGCAGCAGTGGTAACGTACCATGTGTGTGGCCCTATGGTATTTGTAACGGCCACAGAGATTGTAACGATACAAGCTCAGGTTCAGACGAACCAGAGGATAAATCAGAGTGCAGTAAGTCATATGGTCTGAGCAAATAAATGTTACAAATTGCAACGTTTTCGTACCTATTGTTTGTCTAACTGGACATACCGCTGGAAACATGTTATCATATCATCACCACAGCTCTTAATGCATGTATTTACGACTCCAAGGTCCCTGGCGATGAATTTATGGGTTCCTTAACAAAACAACAACAACAAAACGAACTGTGCAAGGTTACACGCACACATTTGTCGTGAATGCAAATGTTGTAAGTTTGGAGAAACCAGATCAATTTTAATAAAGTATCGCTCTCGTATTTCTATATGACATAAATTCATCTTGGAAAGCTGGAATACGGGAGCGATGCTGAGCTTTTCCTCTTTCTACTTTCAATTTTGCGAGACGGAGTGCTCGAACACGGGAGCGATGTAGAAATTTTCAGCTTTCAACTTTGCGAGACGGAAAGCTCGAACACGGGAGCGATGTAAAGCTTTCCATCTTTCTACTTTCAATTTTGCGAGATGGAAGGCTCGAACACGGGAGCGATGTAGAGCTTTCCATCTTTCAGCTTTCAACTTTGCGAGATGGAAAGATCGAACACGGGAGCGATGTAGAGATTTCCATCTTTCTACTTTCAATTTTGCAAGATGGAAATCTGAATTGTCAAGTGTTATACGGACCATTTCTGTGCCACCTCTGTGGTCGGCAGTTTATCCGCTCGCAAAACCGTTAGTTTTCGTTTTGAAGACAATCCTCGTCACATGTTCCACCAATCTATATCTTCTCTATTATTATGCTGTGAGCGACATCTATGCATCTATGAACGGCAAATAGGTTTGGGACACTTTCAATTTCATCAATCCTCTTTCAGCGAAACAGAAGTGATTTCCACTGAAAGAAGAGAAAAAGGTATCAAAAGATAATCGGAGATAGAATACGCTTTTCGATTCGACTAAGCAAAATTTGCACCTCCACATGACTGATCTTCCGCGGGGTTGAAAGATTGATGTAATAAATAACGTTAACAATTTATACATGGGCATGAAACATATGAAACTTGATCACCACGGCACAAATGGAGCTTCATGGGTGAGAAGATGGGGAAATTAATTAAACTTGTTTCCCACTTGTCCAATATTGAAACATTCACTAAAGCCCTGTTTTACTGGTATCCACAGATTGTCCTGCTGATTGGTTCCAGTGTACTACCAGCAGAAAGTGTGTTCATTCCAAGCATATGTGTAATGGTGTGAACAATTGTCTAGATGGCTCCGATGAACTGGACGAGATGTGCCCAAGTCAGGCTATTTCAAATTATTTATTTCACATAATTATGCAACCGACTAAACGCCCATTATATTCGGACCAGATTGTCTTCCATTGTCATTTTTGTTATTTGGTTTCCATCCCATATTCACCACGTGATGTTGTACATTTGAATGAAAAATAGGGAAGGAAGGTGAGTAGTATACAAAAGCGATTTATAGCCTTATTGAACTCTGACCTTTGTGGAGGTCACGTGGAGGTGGGAGGGCAAAGGTCAATGAGTGCACTTTTGCATGTACTGATCTGTATCCTCTCACCCCGTCCATCATCTGACCTTTGATCATGTTTAGACATGTTAGGGGATTCCTCCACGGTGATGCGGTTTGGCGGTAATGCTGTCAGCCTCCGCGGACAGAAAGTAGTCCCAAATACGTGGGTTTTCTTGAGAATGTCCGGCAATCTCCAGAGGCGATAGAGTCCCCTAGTAGACCGATTGGGTCGAGTGAGGTGTCAAAGTGAAGCGCTCCTCCAGGGTCATCATGGGAGGCTGTATGTAAAATTAGGATTTGTCCCGAAAATATAAAAAGCGGAACACGGACTTTATCCCTAAACAAGGGGAAAACTCCTATCAGCCCTATCCAAAAGGGCTAATATCGGTCACCGGGCTTATCGGGTTCTGCCTATCAAGCCATGGGTGGGTGCATGTAAAATCAAGATTTTCTCCCGAAAATATAAAAAAACGAAACACGGATTTTACCCCTACAATAGGGAAAAACGCCTATCAGCCCTATCCCAAAGGGCTAATATCGGTTCGCGGGCTTATCGGGGTCTGGATGCATGGGTGGGTGCATGTAAAATGAGGATTTGTCCCCGAAAATATAAAAAACGGAGCACGGACTGTATCCCTACAATAGAGGAAAACCCGATAAACCCCGGGGCCGATATTAGCCCTTTGGGATAAGGCTGATAGGAGTTTTCCCCTAGTTTAGGGATAAAGTCCGTGTTCCGCTTTTTATATTTTCGGGACAAATCCTAATTTTACATACAGCCACCCATGATGGCCCTGAAGGAGCTCTTCACTTTGACACCTCACTCGACCCAATCGGTCTACTAGGGGACTATCGCCCCTAGAGATTGCCGGACATTCTCACGAAAACCCACGTATTTGGGACTACTTTCTGTCCGCGGAGGCAGACCGCATTACCGCCAAACCGCATCACCGCGAAGGAATCCCCTAACATGTCTAAACATGATCCAATGTCAGATGATGGACGGGTTGAGAGGATACAGGTCAGTACATGCAAAAGTGCACTCATTGACCTTTGACCTCCCACCTCCACGTGACCTCCACAGAGGTCAGAGGTCAATAAGGCTGTAAATCACTTTTACTAAGGTGACTATATAAGAGCAGAAACGACTCCGAAAATATCAGCGAAAAGCATTTTTTATATCAATATTTCGACATATATTTATTCATTTCATTGTCAGGAATGGTATAGTTTACAACAGGTTACATAACAGTCTTTTTGTTATTTTGGGATTACACATCTTAGAATAACACAAATTCTAGTTTTTGGGGATAGTGTAATCCCAAAATAACGAAAATACTTTTATACGATCACTTTCTAAATATAAAGATATATTTGTGTCATTACGATCATCAGAGGGGTCCTGTTCGCTTTCAAGACTACCGGTCTGCTATCTCCTATTTTGTGGGAGGCCCGGTAGCCGCGTGGTTCAGATCGCCGACATACAGTGCTGGCGATTAGGTGCCGGACTCTGGAGTCGCTGGTTCGAATCCTGCACGGGACCAACTTTTCTGCACTAGAATTTGTGCTATTCTGTGACAGTGTAATCCCAAAATAACGAAAATACTGTTACACGATCACTTTCTAAACGATAAAATATAACAGTTTATATGTAAAGCCCGGCGCACACGAGAGCTATCAGCTGAGCTGATGGCCTCAATTGCCTGTCAGCTCAGGGGCTAGCTCTCGTGTGCGGGCAGTTTTTGCTGAGTTTTTGGCCTCGGGAGGCCGGGAAAAAATTATCAAACTTGTTTGATAATTTTGCCTCGCGAGGCCAAATCCTCAGCATGTGCGGCGAACGCAAGCCAACAGCTCAGCTGCTTTATTGGACCGGCCAATGAATCGCATGTTATTTTCACGCGATTCATACGCACGACTCTTCCAAATGGTTTTGAAGAAGACGTTAAGCCCGGCGCACACGAGAGCTATCAGCTGAGCTGACGGCCTCAATTGCCTGTCAGCTCAGGGGCTAGCTCTCGTGTGCGGGCAGTTTTTGGTGAGTTTTTGGCCTCGCGAGGCCGAGAGAAAAATATCAAACTTGTTTGATAATTTTGCCTCGCGAGGCCAAATCCTCAGCATGTGCGGCGAACGCAAGCCAACAGCTCAGCAGTTTTATTGGACCGGCCAATGAATTGCATGTCATTTCACGCGATTCATACGCACGACTCTTCAAAATGGTCTTGAAGAAGACGTTATGCGGGGAATGAAATCACGTTCGTGAAACTTTTGCCCACCGTGTGCGCTGAAACCACACGGGAACTAGCCCGAGCTGACAGGCAATTGAGGCCGTTAGCTGAGCTGGTATCTCTCGTGTGCGCCGGGCTTTATGCGGGAACTGAAATCAATTTCGTGACTCTTTTGCTCACCGTGTGCGCTGAAACCACACGAGAGCTAGCCCCTGAGCTGACAGGCAATTGAGGCCGTTAGCTCAGCTGATATCTCTCGTGTGCGCCGGGCTTAAGTTTTACAGAACGATTCAAGGACAATTAATCAAGGACAGCCAGACATACTATAGTTTTACAGTGAGTAATGTTTTTTATAGCCAAAGAAATGAACTAAGAAAGAGATTAACCAGAAAATGGTTTTCGCTAATATTTTCGTAGTCACATTTCACCTGCATTATGCCAAGTTAATCAGTGGATCCCAGGACTGAATGACATTTAGATTATGACCTAGCTAGCCTTCGGGCTATTAAGTAATAGTGTTATCTCCAAATAGAGACAGCACTAAATGTTGGTTCAATATTTCGGTTTATTTCAAACCGTTATCAGAGATGGTGAGGTTGTTCACAGTTCTGGCTTGTCTATACCATTATAGCCGAAATGGTGTCTGTCTGTCTGTTTTATAACTATTTAACAACTGGGTACAAATCCTTCGTGTGTTCGTGTCGTCTTGAAATTCTGTTCATATAAAATCAAACTCTGATGCTGTCCACGTTGACCGATAAAGGCTTGGTGCGTGCATACTCGATGTGGCAGTTAAGGGTGCTCATGACAATGTTTGGACGAGAGACGGTTTATCATGGGTCCAAATGTGTCGCGCATGCTGTATTAAAAATCACGTTGGATAGGAAACGAATGGGGATTGTGATGTTGATGTGTGACGTTATATGCATGCGCAGCTGGAAAGTAGTATAGAATGGGCGTTTGAGGTATGATTCGGTGTGGGCTTTGCGTCACCTGTAAGGGTGGTGATCGAGGGACTTCACGTCTATGGGTGGTTCTGTGTCTGCGCAATGCTATACGTGAGTGAGGAAGTGAGTTAAATCAGTAGTATACACACCACAAGTACGATCGAAATTGGAGAGTGGTGGTGTCCAATAGGGTGACGTCATCGCGCTCATGGGCACACCCGTCTTCAAGGAGTGACACTGGGGAGTAATATCCCTACGCACACACACTTACACACTTCCATTGCTAGCTCTTACGTCTTAATGCCATGAACAAATCAGATTAGTGAAAGAGCGATGAAAAAGATCAAAGATTGCACGCCACACATGTTATTACCCTTCTCCATCACATCATACCAGAGATGGGAGAGCCGCTTTGGGTTCGTTTACATAACATGATGGTGTGAGTTATCCATATATCAGATGCATCGTCGGCTATGTTCGATCTTGACCAATACAAAGTCGCCGTTTGAGAGAGTTGTTGCGGCAATCTTCGACTATGTTCGCTCCGTGGTCATCGTCAGTTTTCTCAGACCCAGAGCTTTAATGTGTTAACATATGAAATTAAGGCGTTGAAACGAGCGTTGAAGCGTTGCGATGAAAGTTAAGGCTTTATGAAGGGCGTCACTGCGCTACGATGAATTGTGTCAAATCCATGGGATATCACGTGAACATTTAGACCAATAGGAGCTTATTAGCTCATTTTTCATCTCTCACCCACTCTCTCCAGGGCGATGAGGGGTTAAGATAGACGATGGGGGCGATACTGCGGAACGTCCGTAAATGCAACCATCAACATGGCTTATACGTGCTCTGAATGCGGACTGACTGTCAGGAGAGAATACACAGCCAAATTTTCACATGTTGGTACCGTGTGGTAACTGAATGGTAACCGCAAGGAAGGGCCTGGAACGGTACACCTCCGTACAGTACCAGTCAGTACTGATCAGTATCCACACAGTACCACTCAGTAACTGATCAGTACTGATTGGATACTGTAAGGTATCGCACGGAACAGGACTGAACAGTACTGCATGGTAACTGAACAGTAACCAACCTGTTACTGTGCAGTTCTGCTCAGTTACCTCTTGGAACCAGGCTGCTGCTAACTGACATGTACTGCTCAGTTCAGTTCTGACCTGTGATTACCAAACAGGAACGGTTCAGTTACAGCTCAGTACCTACATGTATGGTGGGCCTTTCCATGCAGTACCGTTCAATAGTGTACAGCTATGTACGATATGATGCAACACCAGAATAATATACATGGGAACGAACAAGACCAAGGCGCCAGAATCAGATGTAGATACTTAGAGCGTACCGGTCGATTTTGAGAGTAGAACAATTGATATTGGGATCCTACTCACTGATACGGAGAACTCAGCCGCTGATAGTCAGGTTCCTCCCCGGAAAACAGTAATTGAGGAAGACGGGGAACCCATCTTTTGTGATCTTATTGTGACAGCAGCTATTAATACCCACGCCACGGCGTTCGAGCAAACCGGACAGGGTAACATACAGCATGTGAGCATCCACATATGTTGCTTTAAACGAAAACAGTCATAGGCCCCTATGGATAGTATAGCTTGTTTCAGCTAGAAATGAAAAGAGGCCAGCCACAGACCCATCATGAAAATCAAGAGTTACTTGGAAGAGGATACGTGAAAAGACGATCAAGATAGGAAAACAGCTGTTTCGGGACATGCTGTCGTTACAGTATCCCTTCCTGACCGAAGACGCATAGGCGTCGACACGAGCAAACGAACGATGGGCAGAGAAAATAGCGAACATGGTCGAAGATTGACGCAACAACTATTCTCAAATTATGAGTTCTGGATTGTACAAGACCGAACATGGTCGACGAGGCGTCTGTGACATGGACAGTACACACCGTCGTGTTATGCAAACACACCTAAAATCTCGCGCATTGTGTGATGGAGGGGATAATAAAATGTGTAGAACCATATTTGAAGTCGTTGATTTCTCTTTCTCCCATCTGATTGCGTCATAGATATAAGACGTACGGGGCTAGTTTTAAAACTGGGAATGTGTATGTGGGGGATCCCACTCCCCAGCGTTAAGGCGTTATATCGTTTATATGATGACGCCACTTCCTGTACATGGAATGCATAGCATTACCCAGACAAAGATCCCCACATAGATGGGAGGTCCCTCGAGCCTCACCTCTACAGGTGACACAAAGTCCGCACCGATTCATACGCCAGGTGCTCTATCTATATTACTCCCGAGTGCGCGTGCACAGATTAACGTCACCATCCCAGTCTACTCAACTTCAATACACCAAGCATGACAAATATGGGCCAAGGATGGCCAATCTCTCTCCATGCGCACATAAAAGTCACCTTTCTCTACTACTCCTCGAGTACGCCTGTGCCCCATGGCTTCAACGGTTAACGTTGACAGCACCACCGTTTGATTCTCCAATACGAGAGCTTCCACATTACACTATGCAAGACACATTTGGGAACTGTATGGTCAAACTATGCTCCAAAACTCCGACAACAATCGTTCCTGTCGATTGCGCATGTCCACAAATGACGTCACCAACTAAATTCGCCCAGCGGTCCCAAAACCCCTCCCGTCGCACTCTGAGGCGTTAGACTGACCGATAGAATCCGCATATGTCACTGTTTGCTTCACAAGAACTAATTGCTCACAAATACCTCAAAATGCCTCAAAACATACCACTCCCCGACTCCGCATGCGCAGAATGACGCCACAGTTCAGCATTAGCCACCTAGTCAGAATCTTACCAAAAGAACACTTCAACAGGATTCCACACACGACATATTTAGACCAAGTATGGCCCGCCTTTCCCCCGAAACTCTTTCATGTCTATACCCAACACAAGCCTCCCTGCCTAGTGCCCTTGCGCACGATACGTCAAGAGCTAAGGCCAAGAAACGGGTCTGAGACCATTGCCGTCGTACTTTACAGTGCGATCGATAGACTACATACCCGATACAGGTTTTTTTGCGGGATTGTCATGCACCCAGGGCTACTTTTTTTCTTCTTTTTCACCCACCGCGGAGGAATACCTGTAACCTCCTCTCCGCGGATAAATCCGGAAGAGCGCATTGCTCTGTGCCCAGATATATGCTAACCTTGACCTGCGGCCCCACACCACGGTCACACATAAAGAATGTAGCCTTTCTATACTACTCTTGTACAAACAAACCAAACTGATAGTGATTTATCCAAATGACATGTGCAGTTGTACTATGCACACCGGAAATTTAGGTCCGTTTGGTTGCATAATTGATTATGAGTAACCATCCCTAAATAATTAGAGGTGGCGCCCATATTGATTAAAGGTGGCGATCCATAAATATTTAGAGGTGGTCACACAGTTCATTGTCATGATCCCATACGTTTTCTTATTGTTAAAAAGTGAGATGTTATGTTTTAGAAACATTCCAATGCGCCAATGGAACCATGCTGTTGGAAAATCAACATTGCAATTTTGGGAATGACTGCGGAGATATGTCGGACGAGCTTAACTGTGGTAAGTACATATATATATTATTATGTCAATATCCATTGTGGAAGGAACATATTATCATGTTAATATCCTCTGTGGTAAGTACATATAGACTATCACGTCAATATCCACTGTGGTAAGTTCGTTTTGGTTATCATGGCAATATCCACTGTGGTAAGTACATATAGATTATTATTTCAATATCCACTGTGGTAAGTTCATATAGATTATTAAGTTAATATCCACTGTAGTAAGTACATATAGACTATCATGTCAATATCCACTGTGGTAAGTTCGTATTGATTATCGTGTCGACATTCACTGTGGTAAGTACATATAGATTATCAGATCAATATCCACTGTGGTAAGTTCATATAGATTATTAAGTAAATATCCACTGTGGTAAGTTCGTATTGATTATCATGTTAATATCCACTGTGGTAAGTACATATAGATTATTGTTTCAAAATCCACTGTAGTAAGTACATATAGATTATTATTTAAATATCCACTGTGGTAAGAACATAGAGATTATCAGGTCAATATCCACTGTGGTAAGTACATATAGATTATTATTTCAATATCCACTGTGGTAAGTTCGTATTGATTATCAGATCAATATCCACTGTGGTAAGTTCATATAGATTATTAGGTTAATATCCACTGTGATAAGTACATATAGACTATCATATCAATATCCACTGTGGTAAGTTCGTATTGATTATCAGATAAATATCCACTGTGGTAAGTACATAGAGATTATCAGGTCATTATCCACTGTGATAAGTACATATAGACTATCATATCAATATCCACTGTGGTAAGTTCGTATTGATTATCAGATAAATATCCACTGTGGTAAGTACATAGAGATTATCAGGTCAATATCCACTGTGGTAAGTACATGTACATATAGATTATTATCTGTATATCCACTGTGGTAAGTACATATGGATTAGTATGTGTATATCCACTGTGGTAAGTACATATGGATTAGTATGTGTATATCCACTGTGGTAAGTACATATGGATTAGTATGTGTATATCCACTGTGGTAAGTACATGTAGATTATTATGTCATCCCCTGTGGTAAGTTTATATAGATTATTATCTCAACATCCACTGTGGTAAGTAAATATAGATTATTATGTCAATATCCACTGTGGTAAGAGCATATAGATTACTATGTCATCCCTGTGGTAAGTTCATATAGATTATTATCTCAACATCCACTGTGGTAAGTAAATATAGATTATTATGTCAATATCCACTGTGTTAAGTACATATAGATTATTATGTCAATATCCAATGTGGTAAGTACATTTATATTAGTATGCCAATATCCACTGTGGTCAGTACATATACATTTTTATGTCAACATCCACTGTTCTAACTACATATAGATTATCGTGTCAATATCAACTGTGGTAAGTACATTTAGATTACTATGTCAATATCCACTGTGGTAAGTACATATATGATTGGCATTATCTACTATGGTAAGTACATATAGATCACTATGTCAATATCCGCTGACCCACTGATCAACTGATCTGTGGCAAATAAATATAGATTATTATGTCAACATCCACTGTGGTAAGAACATATTGATTATCATGAATATCCTCAGTGATAAGTACATATAGATTATTATGTTAATATTCACCGTGTTATTTACATATAGATTACTATGTCAACATCCACAGTGGTAAATACGTATAAATTATTATGTCAACATCCATTGTGGTAAGTACTTATAGATTATCATGTCAATATCCACGGTGTTAAGTACATAAATTGTTATGTCAATATCCACTGTGGTAAGTACATAGAGATTATTATGTGTATATCCACCGTGGTAAATAGATTATTATGTCAGTATCACATGCCCTCAAAACTCTTTGAGGGGGTGTGGACGGTGGTATTACGGTGAAGTGTCGACAGTGTCGTCTGTGTATATAACCCCATGCTTTAAATAAAAATACACCAAGGTCTGAAACGCCCTTGCGGTGAAACGAGAAATAAACTTTTTACCTCCAAACAAAATACATCAGCATATTCTACAATTGTCACTCTATATATTCCCGTCTTCAATTTAGTAAATTTGTGCAATTTTATACCTTTGCCGGGCGATTCAAAATCCAAACTAACTGTCCATTCAACCCGGCACAGCGAGATGATCGCCCGCTGTTTTCTCAATTCTGATTGGTCAGTCGCGACACGCCTCCGGCAAGAGAGGTCACACATTGATCAGCTGACCAATCAGAATTGAGAACGAAGCGGGCGATCATCTCGCTGTGCCGGGTTGAATGGACAGTCAGGTTGGATTTTTAATCGCCCGGTAAAGGTATAAAATTACATAAATTCCGTCAGGCATATTTCTCAACTTCCGTTAAACGTACCTAAATGCTATGTATTGTAAAATTATATATATTTGCAAAGTACATATAGTATTTGAACAAAAGCATAAGTAGTAGGAAGAGGTGAAATTCCTTAGGAAAAATATGGGTGAAAATGTTGTTCCCCCTGGTAAACTTTAACAGGGTACTATTTCTGAAGGGTGACGTCACAGCCGGTCACGTGACACCCGGGTCCCTTCCAAAGACGTTCCGAAGGACGTCATGATGTTAAGGTCATCTCATGATGGGTAGAAATACGAGGGTCATTGAGAGTGTGCGACATTTATCGCAAGTCATTTGGTCCAGCATGTCACGAATTCTATGAGCCGTCCTTCCCTTTACCTCTGAGGTGGGGTTACACGTCTAGGAGGTAACAGTCACCATCATGAAAGAGCGGGATGTTTGTGGGTCCACATCGAATACGGTTACCCTACATCGTGACGGCTGGACCAAATTTAAACGAGTGTTGTGTGATGAACTGAACGAGAACCTCATCCACATCTACGTACAGGTCGATCTTTGCACTTCTGGGACGTTACCAGGATCCCATCCGAAGCTTTACCCTAGACCCTGAACTGTGGACGGCCTTCGAGAAAGTGGTGCCTATTGTGGACCAGCTATTTACACCGGATGAGCGGACAGGTGTTCAGTTGAGCTGGGTTGACTGAAGCGGCGTTAGAACCCAGTGAGGAAATGATCAACCACGTCAAGACAGAAGACCGTCAGGTACACACTTTCGTGAAAAATGTGGCAATAAACACCCGTAATCCACTGTCGGAGGACGACGACGTTATTGATTACCCGTCTAGGCTCAGTCAACCTAGGATATATACAACGGTGGTAGAACCCGAACACCAGACAGGAACATCGACCTCGTTATAAATACACGATACTCTCTGGATCCGCTATTAGTCTTCACCATGAAGCGCTGGGAGAAGGTGTTGGAAAACCTCTACTACAGCCGGCAGTCCGGCAGCCTATAGTGCATTGTCTCTGCTCTATCGAGCCGCTAAATCCCACGGCATTCATCTATCGCAAGTCCGAGGTTAGCTCAAACAACAAGACACCTATACCTTACATCGAGCTGCCCGCCACCATTTTCTACGGAACCGGGTCATTGTCGGTGATATAGATGCCCAATGGCAAGCGGATTTGGTCGAAATGAGCGCCTTGCCAAACACAACGATGGGAAGCGGTATATCTTGACATGCATCGATATCCTGTCGAAGTATGTGTGGGTGGAACCTATCCGTACGAATCTCGTAGCTGCGTTCAAGGACATCTTCAAGGCCAGGTGCAAACACTTGTATTTGCAATCCAACGAAGGCACCGAATTCCTCAACAGACCCTTGCAACAGTTTCGGAAAGCTCAGAAGGTCTTCTTCCTTCACACCTACTACGAGGCCAAGGTTTCGGTCGTCGAAAGGTTCAACAGGACATTCAAAGGCCGCGTGTACTAGCACATTCGGCTAAGAATACATCACGGTGCATCGATGTTCTCCGGAAACTTGTGAGGTGGTTACAATCGAGCCTATCGCCGGAGATCTACAGAGATCCCCATCACCGTTACCAAATGCAACGAGGCCCAAGTCCGCCGTATCTTGTACCCAATGCAATCCCAACCACGACCGAAGAAGGTGTTCAAGGCCGGGGACCCTGTACGGATCAGTAAAGTCAAGGTCAAGTTCGAGAAGAGTTACCTCCCCAATTAGAGCGATGAGCACTTCGTCATTAAACGCCACATACCCCGAGTCTATGAACTGGAAGCTCTTCAAGGGGAACCGTTGCAAGGAATGCTTTACGAGCAAGTGTTACAGCCCGTGGTGAAAACAAAGCATGGCTTCTACACTGTGGAACGCATCCTGACAACCGAGCAACACCGAGACAAGACGATGCACTTCTTGAAATGGCAAGGCTGCCACGTTCCTTCAATTCCTGGGTCGCGGCCAACCAGATGGAGCGACTATAAAACCAGACACCACCGCCGTCATCCTTCATTCCACGCTCGACCATGAACACAGTGCAACCGTCTCTGAACACAGTCTTCCAAAACGCGCAAAGCACAAGTGGGCTTTTGTGGTGACAGTGCTAAGCCTGCTGGGCATGTTGCTCGGAGGTTTGTGCCAGTCAAACCAGTCTACAGACCTCCACTTCACCAGCCAAACCTCATCCAGCGACCAATGTTTTGTATCATGTATACAATCCAGAT
Organism: Hanleya hanleyi; assembly: GCA_036873755.1. NCBI lineage: Eukaryota > Metazoa > Mollusca > Polyplacophora > Lepidopleurida > Hanleyidae > Hanleya > Hanleya hanleyi. The sequence goes on along the minus strand of JAVTVY010015190.1, from coordinate 22,942 downwards.
CGACATCGAGCCCTACGCCAAGCATTGCAACGCCCTCTACGATCATCCGCAGTGAACACCCGTCGACAACGGTACCAAAGATCGACGCACCGACGACCCCGGTTCACTCGTACCAAATTTACAACAGCGGGTTACCAGGACACTCCTAGAACAATAAACCCCCTTCACCTGCAATAGGCACTTCGTCCAGAAACACGTTCAGCACACCGACAGCATGATTACCCCGCCCATTGCCGGGGTCATATGGTGTTACGGAGAATGGCAGGCGTCGTATGTAGCAATGCCCCACATCATGATCGTGGAAATGCTATCCAACCTGGCCGATTTGGAACCGGACACTTTGGTGGTGGTGGTTGATGATCTCATGGCATAGACGGATGCGTGGGTCTCTCAGCTCTTTACCAAAGGCAGTCATCATCGGCGGCTCAGCATCATTTACATTGTGCAGAATCACGAAGTGGTCGTGAAGCGCCCAGTGACGTTGAAAACATTGCCGTATATGGGACCAATGGCGCCGGTAGGTGTCACTCGCCCCACTGGTATCTGGCACAACATCAGAAGGGATATATGCCAAATCCTCGAAGAAACGGTCGTCCACACTGGATCCGCCGGGTGCCGGATCAGAGGGCGGATATGGCTGTGTTCCCCCATGGATGGTGCGGGACAATGAAGCCGGTTAGGAGGAGGATAGGTGTATCCATGGAAGATCCGCTGATGTCGTCTTACTTGACTGCGTAGTTTGAAAATGCGACCTCGCATGGTTGATTGGGTGTCCCATGCACTATGAACTATGAATAGAACAGGAATGGAATCATTACGATTGACTACTAAAACTATACTCGGCTATTTGATTGGTTAAAATTCTAACGATTTCATTGGTCACTTTGAGTCCACTTTCCAAAGTCCATTGTACCCTAGAATCTCTCATTTTGACCCCCGGCAATCACGATCTAAATATAGAACGGGATTTTCCGAGAAATTGCACTGGCCGACCACGATCTATAAACAGAATTTCACCTCTTCCTACCACTAGCATATTTTGAAGAAAACTATATACCGTGAAGAACAATAAATATTTTGTGATTTTTTACATATATTAGAAAACAATTCATACATAATGTCACACTTTAAATAATATATGTTCAGCATGACCATATATTGTAAATAAATATATTTGTAATATCTATACAATAATGTCATAAACGGCAGCCCATAAATTAGGTTTACTTACACTAAATAAATTATGTTGAACTAACATAATCTTCAGTTTCATGAGATATGACAAGTTGAATTCAGTTATATGATACAAAATGATTATGGCCCTTGTAGCTGAATCATTCAATATCATATAACGTAATTCAACCGCTCATTCCCACAGAACAGAATATTCTGTTAGTTTACGTGGATTAAGCCAAAGAGCTTTTAGTGTTCTGAAATTAATTTTAATTCTTCTCTCCCATAGACTACTGTGACCCGTACTGGAGGTTCGAATGTGCTAACGGGATCTGTAAATGGGGATCTCAAAAGTGCACTGGCGATGACGTTTGTGGTGATGGCTCTAGTAATCCTGACCCCTGTGGTTAGTAACAAAATATTCACCTGTTCCTGGATTATTGAACATTTGACTCATGAATAGATGGTAATTGTTAGGGGTACAGTGGGACATGAGGCACCGTGGGACAAGCCATCTAACTCGCCTGCATTATCATCAACACAAAGCTACCATCTCCATACACCTACATTCGATATAAGTAAAAGCTACATGTATCAGTGGTAAAACATTATGGGCAAAAAAATTGTTTTTAACAGTCGAAGTAAAGTAGGGCCGAGGATGATATTTTGTTGTACCAAGATTTCTGCGGTACTTCATTACTGCTTTGGTACTATTGATAGAGGTTGGACAAAAGTACAAATTAATTATATCGTTTTATTATCTCGGATGTATTAAAAATCATGCACTGGGACACTTTTGCTGGGGCACACCATGACGTATTTCATGACGTTGACAATGACGTAATTATACAATTCCTAACCGTAATAGTAGGGTCGCTAAGCGAAATAATCGTGACAAGCCGGACAAAAGCACCAAAATTTCACAGGATGATCCCCAATCACCACACTTTTGGAAAATCCCATGCTCCAAAAAATATTTCCGGAGGAACCACAGTGACGTCACGGTGACATCACCGTGACGTCACCATACTCCTAAATGTCACATAAACGCTGTTAGGTACAATTCGAGGTGGGGTTTTGAGTGTCACGAATGATTACATACATCAGTTATAGACTAAGATTCATTTACCATGAGACTGCTTATTAACCGCTGTTTGATGACGTCTTCCTGACGTCATAATGACGTTAAATGACGTCAAAGATCCATATATTAACTCAAAACACTAGATTCATGTATTTTCTGACATCTCTATGTACTTCTCAAATAGGTACTTTTGCATATAATGCATGTACAAACAGGCATAAAGAGAAGTTATGACGTCATCATGACGTCACAGAGTTCCCCATGCCAAAAACGACAGCTTTGCTATATCAAATTATAAACTGTGGGCATTCGCGATTCCTGTCCTATATTGCTCATTTTTGACACTTGCAGTTACACAGGTCTGTGCAGGGTAACCCTGCTTTGGTGCATTTACAGTTCTTACATCCTAGCTCAGATTTACAGTCACACTTTATGAGCTCACTGCAGACTTTAGCAGCTTCAGCCTGAGTCATCCATACAGGTCGCCAGGTATTGTCTTCCATAGTCCACCCCCATCCTTCCGGTGAAGGAACATCTGCAAGTGCCTCTTGACTTGCGACCCATGTTCCACCTTGGTAAACGACTCTCTTCACATGCTGCAGTAGGGCGCCCTTAATAAGTACAGATGTTAACAGTAAACATAGTGGCAATACCATGAATATATTCAGAAATACTTGTGTCACACTTTACCTGAGTTGGAGAAATGCTCTCCAGGGTTCTGTTTTTCTTGCAGAACAACTCCTTCCGTGCTTCGTTGACAGAGTCCTGGTTGCTTGTTACATCGTACATCAGCACAGTCAGCCTCGCAAGTCGTTGAAACTCAACAGATGAAGTATTAATCGTCTGGAATGGTCTCTGTGTCATAGCGAGGAATGCGTCAGTTGATTCTGGATAAGATTTCCATGCCTTCCAAGAACTAGCTTTACCTCTGTTGAAGAATGACGAGGTGGTATCACATCCACTGAATGCGTGATATATTGGAAGCGCCTGGGTTGTCTCTATCCCAAGGTTTCTTTTTATTTTTCATTTGTTCTCTCTCATCCTTTTTACTTTTCTTCTTATAAACTCTTTTTTATCTCTCTTGTCCCAGCAAGTCCTTCGACCTTTGGTTCAAGGAAGTCTCGCCTTTCAATGGACGTTCATTACAATCAACATACTCCTCATCAGAAAGCATGGATGACTCGTTGGTAGGAGTGGAGGTAGTATCGACTATTTTAGGCTCTTTGCCGGTTTTGATATCTAGGGTATTCTCTTTTTCCTCGTTTTCCTGGTTCGAGGTAGTTTACTGTTGATTACGTTCTTCCTCTGTGAATTCATTTCATTACTTCGTCATTTGGTGTAAAGTTTACATCTACACCAGAGTGAATAGGATTAATGAAGGAATCCACAGACTGCACAGGTGTGTCCTGACCCGACACACGGCCAGTATCCGGTAGGTTGTCATCCTTCAATTCAACATCTCCTGGAGTCAATGTGTTGTCAACACTTTCAGTCTAATCAGAATCAGACTTCTGATCACCTGGCTCGGCTTCTACACCATCGTAAACCTCACTATCACTGACACCTTCATCCTCCGAACCACAGTTCTCGTCCATCTCGTCAAAGAGAGACTCGTAGTGGTTTGAGGTTTTCTCGATCTCTTTTATGGTTTCCTCGGCGGAGACTATCTCCTGATGACGTTTGGTGTACTTGCCATCAGGGCCTACAGTCTTCCATAAGTCTAGAGCTTGATGTTTTTGTCCGCTGGAGAGCCTCGGCGTAAAGTCCCTTTCGAACTTCTGCGGGCGGAACAGGGCGAGGACCTGAGGAATCATCTTTTTCATTGTTAGCTACGGTATCTCCAGGAACCTTTTTGGCCTTTGGACAGGTTTTTTAAAGTGTCCTTCTTCATGACAAATCAGGCATTTATTTTTCAAAGGACATCTCGAGTTCATGTGATCTTCTGATCCACAAGTATAACATGTTTTTACTTGACCGTTTTACCATACAGGAAGTCTCATACCTCCAACTAAAATAGAAGAAGGAAGACTACGTTTGAATTTCGACATCCAAATTCTTCGAACTCCTGTCTCAACTTCACTATCAAACGAATAGAACTATTTCTGTATAGAGAGAACATCACCATAGAATTCAAATGCAGCTCTGATCGCAGAATCTGGGAAATCGCATGGTTCTTTCATCTTTACCAGCAATTTCCCTGGATCTATTTCTTCAAAATGACCACGTTGATCTCCAACGCGAATGCCTTCCAGCATTAGGCGAATTTGAGGAATTTAATTTGCTAGTGTGACGTTTCATAGGGTATTTGATACCTGTACCAGACCTGTAAGGACTGACCCTCCTGATCCACCAGTGTCTTCTAATGCGCGATATATATCAAGCGCATTAGCGTTCTCTATACCTTGAAGTTTTAGGCTCAGTGACCTATCAAACTTTCTAAACGCCATAGTGAAAAAAAAATTCAAAGTCCCACTAGGGAGTCTCAATAAAACTACAAACTACAAATAGTAACACGCACAAACCCCAACAGTGTGCCTCCCCACAGAGTAAACATTGACTACCCCCCGAGGGAGCCTCACTCCAAAGGTGAATACTATATATAACCAGTACCGCCGAGGAACAAAAGAACAGAGAACGAAAGGCTCGCTCAAACCTGTATTCTGAGGGCTAGCCTAGCCTTCATGTTTTTAGCCTAGCTCGATATACGCAGATATGTGCAAGTCGACCTAAGCCAAACTGAACGAAAAACGAACCAACTACAAACTAGACCAAGTCAACAAGGAAATTTATACACCAGCAGAATACGAAATACTTACAGACAGCGAACAAACAGAGAAAAGAGAGAGACAAAAAAAAACCTACCGACCCTCTCAGTCACAAAGACCGAGACGGTAGTAATGGCAGATCTCTGCCTTCTCAAACCAGGCCAAACTGCCAAAGTCAGAAAAACGCCCTGAACAGCAAAAAACTGAGAAATAATTCCAAACTTTCACCACAGGTATTTGCCAAAAGTATTCAAAAAATATATTACACAAAAATCAGAGCTAAGATCAGCTGAAATCCGCAGAATTAGACAAATTTCTCGGAGCGAAGTGAAAACACGTCTGACTCCCAATCTCTCTACATCCGGGCCCCGTGAATTATGGAGGAAGACTGGTCTCTTCTCGTCCCAGTGTTACTTAGGCCATTCCTTGACATACGTAAGAACCAGAGATGCAACTAGTTTTAGTTTCCGTACATCTGTTCAGTTATCTTAAGTCACTTCAGCCATTCCTGTACTTCAGTAACTTTAGTGGCGGTATTGGGCAGACGTGGATCGGCAGTCTGGATGCTATTCCAGCACAATGGGTGCAATTTCTGTTACTACATTATGATAATATTAAGCCAAAAACCTAGGAAATTGATTGTTTTTATTTTTATCCATTAAACATTCGATCCATATACTGATAGTAGGTGCTTATTTTTCATTTTAATGATATGCATCTCGGCAATTGTGGTTACTGTCAGAATTTTCGTTCAAATTTCGCAGTATGACGCCACTATGACGTCATACATGCATCCGGACGGAAATATTTTTGGAGCATGGCATTTTTTCACTCTACATACCCAAGGCAGTCACCACAACAATTTTGGTGCTTTTGTCCGCCGTGTCACGATTATGGAAATTTCAGTCGTTAAGCGACCCTACTATAATATTCTTATCGGTTAGACATTTCAAAAGTTTGAATAATTGTAATAATTGTATAATGACGTCATTGTCAACGTCATGGAATATTGAGTGGAATACCATATATTGTCGTGGGTTCCAAATAGAAATTATTACATCATAACGAATGAAAGAATTATTGTAAATATTGAACGTTCACATTTAAAATATCAGTGTTGCCTGACGAGCCACCGAATAAAGATGTGGCGAAACCGGTTGCAGTAAACGCTGTCTTCGATATTCATTTTTTTCTTATATTATCTTGGACATCTCTTCGTCAACTTTTTATTTATATTATAGTAGAGACAAATATTATATTTGTATACTGTATAAATATCTACAAGTATTTACCTATCTAAGACGTAAACAGGCCTGATCGTGACCACAGTCTTTAACGGGGTGACATATGTTCAACCACTTTTTTTTTTCATAGAATCAAAGGGGAGCGGATTACTAAATACAGTTGGTGGCCAATATCATATACCAAAATGTTCCCCAAACATTGCTGAATGTGAATATGACACCCCTTTGAACAAACAATGTAAATGCCAGCAGAAGCCAATAAAGAATAAACACACACTCTTAAAAGATGGTTCTAAAATTGTATGAAATCACCGCTACAACAAAGACTATGTCAGAAAAGAAAATTCCATCGGAAAGTATTTTTAACCGATTTTTTATCATTTACTATGTCAAAATAATTGTCCAAGACAATGATAATTCGTGTCAGCCAATATGAAGGGCAGTCCAAAACTGTGTAGAGCTATCCAAGACAGACCTGTGTGTCACACTCCTGTCACCAACCTGTGTTAGCTTGAAAAGCTAATACAGTCAGTGAGAGAAATGCCCTGGATTCTTTCTATTCAATCCCCGACTGCCTATTGTGGTCCATTCATTCACAGCCTGTTGTGATTGTGCCTCGTTCTGAAAGAAGCTGCATAATTAATTGCCAATTGACACATATCTGTGTGCCGATTTGGCAACGATTTGGTGTAAGACTCACGAAATATAATTGACAAAGGATCTGCTGCAAGTTGTATTGTCAGTCTTTTGTCCAGGATATTACCTTTTCAATGGGAGGTCTTACACCAAAGCCTTGCCTGTGATTTGATCCACATGTCGGGTACACAAAATTTCTAGACTAAGACAATTACTGAAAAAGTAAAAAGATATTTAAAAATACTTCCCAAATCAATTTTCATATCTAACATAGTCTTTGTTGTAGAACATACTATACAGAATTTTTCAATATTGCGTGTTTAATGTCTATGTACTTCTGCTGGCAGTCCCAAGAACCATTGTTTTTGTAATTATATTCTCCCGATCACCGGCGACTCACTGCGTGGCCTGTTCCAAGATCGAATTATCAGGCTAGAGATCACAGGTACTCAGTCCACGTAGGATCTGGCGACACGAACACATCCGGATAACACATTTGTGATATTAACTGACGACCTGGCAACTGCTAATGACACAATTGTCGGAATTGCCACACTTGTGTCATTAGTAGTTGCTACAAGGCCGTACATTAGAGTCTGTAAACGTGAATGTATGACAGGTCCTAGTCGGGGCCGGGGACCTGTGTATGGATGAAAGGGCTGGTTGTGCACGGTTCACAATAAATTCTCTACAACTGTATTAAAGCCTTTCAACAGGGAGAAAAATATTAGCGAATGCTAATACGATTAATCCCCACCGGCTGCAGTTGTAGCTGGATAAGGTCAAACAAGACGAAAGCCGCCCGAGAACGGGAGCCCTCACAAGAATGTGGCCGACTTAAAATAAACTCGATTTTGCCTGAGCTGAAACCAGTCCCCAAACCATCTAGGCTCAGCCCACTCACAATTCGAGTTATAATTAGTCAGATGATTCCTGGAAGTCTCTGTGAATTAATTGCTTCTCGATAACCCGCTCCAGCTGCTCTCCTGCCGACCTCAAATAATTCATAACAGACAATGTCCAGTACCACAACGATACTCTCTCGTCAAAATCTTCTTACGGACTACCAAAAGAAGCCCGCATGATTTGCTTTTAGGCCAGCCACGTCTATGGTTAACCATCCCTGCCACAATTCGTCATTTACAAGATGCCTATAAACAATTGACCTGGGACACTATTTCTGTGACGTCACATTATTTCACATCCTGTCCAAAGTATTTAGTTGTGCAAATTAATGCGTGCCATGCACCAACCTGTGAAGAATACCCATGAAATGCCACAGTGTTTTAGATGTGGAGACGATTATTCCCGATATCGGAAATTCTAATTTCCGATATTAGAAACGGAATTTCCCGATATCGGAAATTCAATTTCCGATATGGGAAATTAGAATTTTCCATATCGGAAATTCAGTGACAATTTCCGATATCGAAATAGAGTTTCCCATATCGGGATTTCAATTTCTGATATCTGAAATAGAATTCCCCATATCGGAAATTGTCACTGAATTTCCTATATCGGAAATGAAAGCCCTGGAAGATTTACGAAAACTGTTCCCTCCCTTAGCCTCTCTCTGAACATTGTGTAATGCCCCAAGACGGCGGTAAATAACACGGCTATCAAATAACTAAATAACATGGCGGCAGCGGAGTTTGGCGCGCTTTCACTCACGGGCATTCTTCCGTTCTCGGGAGGAATCGTTTTGACCGTGCCCCAACAAAGCAACCTAAAATTTCCGATATCGGAAATTCAGTGACAATTTCCGATATCGAGAATTCAATTTCCGATATCGCAAATTGAAGGACATGAATTTCCGATATCGGAAATTCTTGAATAAAGCATTTTGGCTTGCCATAGTTTTAGGAACAATACTGATTAATCAGGATTCGGACGCATTCTCCCAGAAGAAAATTAACTGCATGCTGATTTCTCGATCAGACGCTCGTGTTTTCTGTCAGTACTTCATGTTGGATTTGGGGGTATGATCGATTGTGTTGTCGTTTAGGTCAATAGGTCAATCACTTTTGAAAGTACGGAACGGCAACCACGTAGGAACCTATTTTCAGATTGTCCTGACGAATACTTCAAGTGTAACAACGGTCGCTGTGTGTTTGCCTGGTACTATCTTTGCAACGGTTATGACAACTGTGGTGATAATTCTGATGAGGAAGGCTGTCCCGAGTCAACAGGGCAAACGGCATAGGTCTGTATAATGGGCGTTAGTCATGCTAGTAGGGATGTACCGAGATAGCAATCTTTAGTCGTATAGCAGGCGCGAAACGATGACATTGCTCATGTGACGTTACGCTGACGTTAGGCAACACACCAGTTGTTTACACTGGCGATGTTCGTTTATCACTGAATATAATATTTTGAAGCCACTGTTTCCCATTTCTGCGGTATTACCAAGGCTCAACCTCCAAATAGGGTTATCTCCACTTCTGCATCGACTGATAGAAGGGGAGATAACCCTGTTTGGCGGTTGAGCCTTGGCAATACCGCAGAAATGGGAAACAGTGGTTTCAAAATATTATAATCAGTTATAAGGCTCAAAGCACCACTTCGGGCGCTTAACCTTGGCGCAACATCACGTGGGCAAGGACATCGATTCGCGCCTCATTCGACTAAAGAGTCTGATCTCGAGACATCCGTGTTCTCTTATCTAGTAGTACGGTATTATTTTGCATATTATTCTGATATACCCTTGTGACACACGTTTATTACAACCGGATACCAGCGGTCAGTTTATCTTGTGCAAATCCACATAACAACAACGAAACAATATGATATCACGTGTTTTTACGCCTCATACGAGTGGGGGGGGGGAGTTGTCGGCATTATTCTACAAAATATTTTCCCAGATCCCGTTGATTCCATTACATGACCGCGAATTTACGATATCGAAGAATAAGAATTGACGAGCAAAGATGTCTTTAAAAATGTCCTGTATGTTGTAGGAGTATCATTCTGATCTGTGACATTCTGTTCTGTGACATTTTGTTCTGTATAATATAAATGGAGACGATAAGTTTCATCTGAACGTAACGAATATGATGCGTTACATTGAGCCGAATGGACACGATATGTGTATGCATAGCGGTCAAGTATACCAATGCAGTGTTTATACATATCTTCCTCTCATGGGAGCTTGCCGACAACCTACAATAGGAAGCTGAAATTTTGCAATATATTCCTTGCGCTCCGTGTTGAGCTAACCCCCCCCCCCCCCCCCGCTCCCCGCTTCATCTACTCTCCACATCCTCTGTTGCCTGGATTCCTGTTTAATTTCCACTAATAATCACCCTCACATGAACCGAGGATTTTCTTGACTGGACAGTTCTGAGAAGGGTGGAGGTTCTAATTGTATCGGTGCCTTTCTTGATATTTGCAGCATTCTAACTGCACTGTGATATATACATGTTCTTTAGGCTTTGAAGGCAAACACTTATTTCAGTTTTATATTGTCTTATTTCAGATAAAATGGCAGATTTCCAGAGACTACTATGAAACCGGGAAAATGTAATTCTAAACTGTAAACAAACATCCAACAGATTAAAAGTTGAGCAGAACCGATACATTCCTGCATGTTTACTGTGTTTTGATTTCTTTCTCTATCGGTATCATCCTCTCCACAGCACATGTTTCATTTCACAGGCTCATTTATCTTCCCTGCCATCCAATATCGGAAGTTGACCTTTACTACGTTGGTATGACGTTTAGGGGAAAACCCACGCACTCATGGTTCAGTTTGAATCCGGCCGAACACCTTCAGTTTTGCACATGAGTGAATTACTTTTCATATGCTCTGTCCAGATAAACAGGGAAAATAATCTTCAGATAATTCTTTTTAACGCTAGGTCAACAGTAGCTCTGGTATAGCCTTGTTCTATACTACGTGAGAACAACGCTATGGCTGCAAACCAATCACCAGATCGAGTTGTTGGGAAAGTGCCGTACCGGAAATATTTGCCGAACCAATTGACCATAACCAATGAAATAATTCGATTCTATGTCCTCTTATCTTTCATAAAACACCTTGTTCATGAGTGACTGTCCGTTTCTAGCTTGGCAAGAGATCTAAACTCGGACGAGCGACTAAAACTGTCCACATCGCCGTTGTGCGTGTAGCTCTGGTATAGCCTTGTTCTGTACTACGTGAGAGCAACGCTATGGCTGCAAACCAATCACCAGATCGAGTTGTGAGGAAAGTGCCGTCTTACTACATCGATCAGAACGCTGATTACGCGCCACAACTCGCGATGTGGACAGTTTTATCCCCCTCGTCCGAGTTTAGATCTCTTGCCAAGCTAAAAACGGACAGTCACTCATAAAACAAGGTGTTTTATGAAAGGTAAGAGGACATAGAATCGAATTATTTTATTGGTTATGGTCAATTGATTCGGCAAATATTGCCCGTACGGCACTTTCCCAACAACTCGATCTGGTGATTGGTTTGCAGCCATAGCGTTGTTCTCACGTAGTATAGAACAAGGCTATACCAGAACTAGGTCAGCAGAGGTATTATGCAGACTTGAGAAGTAATCGAAATGTTCGGCAGACATCTATTTTACTATATATGATGTCACTTCCGGCGATGTGCGCGCAGCCCGGAATTCTGTCCAAAACTCCGACTGGCGGCTGGCATTATTAGACCCCCCAGCGAGGTGGTTTTGTCGGTATGTGTAGGGAACCTTTAGTAGCGGATTATCAGGATACTAATGCTAAGATCTGAATGAATGAGGCTCAACTATGGCACAGCAAATATCAAATATTCAGTGTACGTCATCACAGCATAAATGATGCATGCTCGTTTGTTTCAACTCCTGGTATTGGGGACATCTTGGCGTGGTCTTCAGGAAAGCCTATCGCATACACGACGAATAAGTGTTCCTCGTTCAGTCAGCATGTACGGACTTGAGTTGGGGTCCCTACGGAAGGATTCAGCGTACGTGAATCCGCCCTCTTGTTAAATGTAGCTGTTGTCCCGGCTTGAAAGAATTCGTAATACAATAATGTACATTATTATACCTCACTGTGTATTCGTTTATTTTAATTGGTTGAGACACCATCACGTGATATTCCGAAATTCTCGATGACAGCAGCATGCACGTTTCATGTATTAATCCGCACTGCAAGCTGCAGTCAAAGTTCACTACTATTGTGTTTGTAGAAGTGGACAAGAACAAGTCACTGAATCGGATTCAGATTTAATTACTTGTGTGGTGATTGACAACCAGTAAATACTATAAGTAGCCTATCGAGCTGTCAGAATGCCATGGATGCTCACCACGCAACTCTTCTTTGGACTTGAAAAACGGCGTCTTCGCCTCCTCGACTCTTCTTTCTGGGACTGCACTATAATTTTGGCAATGCGGTTTCGCAGCTGACCTTGACATACGGCGTCAGTGATTTCGGCGTATTTCATTGGCTACCCGAGCCCCCGAGTCACCAAAATAAAGTTGGCGTATTCCGTGACTACGACTTGTGCAATATTGACCAGTTTATAGACAAAACACAATCGTTCGGAGAAAATCTGACAATATATCTGCAGTGTTGTCAAGGAAACGAAACCGACATATTCTTCAATATCTACACCGAGAAACAGTGCGTTGTGAGATTAATTCAGAGAAATTATTGAAACCTAGCTCGAGCTACATCATATCGCGTTCAATGAACGGAGTGACGCGGAAATTTCAGTCATTCTCTCATTTTGCACAGGGGTGTTGTAATGAAAACCATGTCGCGTGGGTAGATGGCACCTCTGAAATTACCCATAAACCGGTGCATGCAGCATCACAAGAAACATGGAAAATTTCTCATGCAATTTTTCGTCGAATAATTCAGTTTGGAACCAGGATACTGATTGAATGAGCTAATTAAACTTATGTTAATTATTTCAACATGGCAGTGTGACTAACGTCACAGGACCTACGAAGGACTCCGACGCGCATTGAGCTCTTGGAAATCCCGCTGCCCCAAGTTGAAATCCTGCCTATATTACATGAGGCACCAGAGGTGCTACAACTCCTCAGCCTCTGAACAGTCTAGACCAAGATGTTTTTATGGGTGTAGAAGTTTGGATGCATAGCGAAATGCAAACCCAAGCCACAAGTCAAAAAGATGAACGAATGGATACACTGACACAATGACGGACGGACAATCGGAATCCAGTATACCCCCTACTATGTACAGGGGTATATAAAGATGTATATTACAGCATTAAGTTATCACTGATGTATGGAGATGTACACTACAGAAGTTATCGCACTGATGTTTAGAGATGTATATTACAGCAGTAAGTTATTGCACTGATGTAGGGAGATGTACATTACAGAAGTTGTCGCGTCAATGTATGGAGATGTATATTACAGTAGTAAGTTATAGCACTGATGTATGGAGATGTATAGTACAGCAGTAAGTTTTTGCATTGATGTATGGAAATGTACATTACAGAAGTTGTCGCATTGATGTATGGAGTGGGTGAGTGAGTTAATCAAATTTAACTTCGCTTTCAACAATATTTCAGCTATATCACGACGAACCAACTAAGCACCACCCAGCCCAGTTGTGTTCCTGCTATTTCAAAGAAGAAATCTTTGAAGCAGCATTGATGTATTGAGATGTATATTACAGCAGTTGTCTCATTGATGTATGAAGATGTTCATTACAGCATTAAGTTGTTGCACTGATGCATGGACATTACAAAAGTTGTCGCATTGATGTATAAAGATTACATTACAGCAGTAAGTTGTTGCACTGATGTATGGAGATGTACAGTACTGAAGTTATTGCACTGAAGTTCGGGCCAAATTATCTAAGTGCACATTGTATGCGTGTGACGGTTTCAGCCGTGATGCAGGATCTATCAGTGCGATCAGTGCTGGTAAATGTGCTTCCAGACAAGGGTTATAAATTTACATAATCAAATTAAAGCAATTCAGTAATGTTGGGGTATCGATAGGACAGCTATTTCAGTGCCAGGTTGGACTTTATTGATGAGCACGACAAGGGGCACCAAGGCCAACAGGTTATTGTGTCAGTTTGACAGTGGCATTGAGGGTGTAGGTATGTCAACATAAGGCTTGCAACACATGGGACCTAAATTAAAAAGTTGTTTGTTTGGGGTAACAGTCCCTCGTCAATGAGAACAGTTCAGTCGGTCGAAAGTTTATTTTTCTAATTTTATTGGTCAGTCAGTTCACTGTCTGTCTCACATTACGATGGGATGGGATTTTCAACGAAATATCGGAACCAGTTTATCTCAAAGCATTGAAATTCTTCACAGTGCATTTTTTATTCTGAAATTTCAAGAAAATTTATTCAGAATCCAAAAATCTCCAATACCTCTCATGTTACATGTTATTTTTATAGCGCCTAGCCACAATGGTACAACATTGCAAGCCCAACGTCATTCTGCTTTGAGAAAAAAAACAAAAACATGAAATATCGCGTTCACAAGATGGTTGGGATGGAATGACGGTATGAGGGACGGAAGGACGTTCTGAGGGATGGAAGGACGGATGGGTAGCTAGTGATGTAAAGTCACCCTCCATATTTGAAGTTGATCGGCTGGATTGTTCTCGAGATATCGCGTTCACAACATAGTTGGGATGGATGGAATCTAAGATGGCTGATAGTGGCCATCTTGCATAACGCAGTTTGATGAAAAACAATTCCAGTCGTCTTCTTATTGATGTGAAGTCACTCCCCAGATTTGAAGTCGATCGGTTGAATTGTTCTCGAGATATCATGTTCATAACATTTTGGCGATGGATGGAATCTAAGATGGCTGACGGCGGCCATCTTGGTTAACGTAGTTTGGTGAAAATCAATACCAGTCATCTTCTTATTGATGTGAAGTCACCCCCCAAATTTGAAGTCGATCGGTTGAATTGTTCTCAAGATATCGTGTTCACAACATTTTGGGAATGGATGGAATCTAAGATCCCAAGTTTGAAGTAGATCGGTTGAATTGTTCTTGAGATATCTCGTTAACAATATAGTCGACGGTGGCCATCTTGGTTAACGCAGTTTGGTGAAAAACAATTCCAGTCATCTTCTTATTGATGTGAAGTCACTCCCCAGATTTAAAATCGATAGGTTTAATTGTTCTCGAGATATCGTGTTCATAACATTTTGGAGATGAATGGAATCTAAGATGGCTGACGGCGGCCATCTTGGATAACGCAGTTTGGTGAAAAACAATTTCAGCCATGTTCTCACTGATGTCAAGTCACCCCCCAAGTTTGAAGTCAATCGGTTGAACTGTTCTCGAGATATCGCGTTCACAACATGGTTGGGACGGACGGACGGAAGGACAGACAGACGGGTAGCATTTTCAAGTCCCCCTCCCACTTACGTGGCGGGGGACAATAACTGACCATCAACAAGCCCCTGCGAGACAATAGTTCCAAAAAATAAAAATTAATGAATCGGGTATTCCTCGTAGTTAATGACAAAAATAGTTACTGCTTTTTGGTATGACGGCCAAATATATATGCCCTATGCAGTAGAAATTTATCCCAAAATATCATGTCAAGGATGCCGCTAACCCAGAAACTCTGGCTGTGATAGGTGAATATAGGTAAGGGGGCGTGGCATTCCTATCACATATCAGCAACAACAACCAAACAAATTAGACTCCTTAGCCTATGTTTTCGGGCTAGGATGCCGCAAGAACCACTGATAAGCCTAACTTGTCGTTGATGTTGTTGTTCAACTCCAGGCCTGTCGGATTGACCGTCGGCGCCACCAGTCCACACTGCCGTCTTCGCTTTGACAGCTACCTCTCTTCCCTCCATATTTCTAAAAATTATAGCCAAAATTTATGACTTCTCTCGACGTAACTCGGTATCAAATAGACAACGAATGATAATTAATATATTAACGAAAAAACGTTATCAAAGATCACCTGTTACCGGCCCGTTGTTACCACTACAACCGGCCGCTGCCGTTGTTGTCTCCGACGGAATTTTCAATTCATGTCTTTGCTTTACGCTCACCCGATGGACGTACATCAATCAGAAAAGAGACAAATATTTATTCTCGATAACTACACCGTACTGCAAACGTGAAGAGTTCACCCCATTGGCAGCCTGAGTTGAATCCTAATCCGTTCTTATTTATTCGGCACAGTGGCCATTTACGGTTCTTCTTCCTGACAAAAACACAGCAGGGCCGCCATTTTTTCCTGGCGTCGGGAACCCTCGTGTTACTTTGCCATGTTGCAAATTTTGAGGACTCCCGATTGCCACTTAGTCCGGGAAATCAGCGAGACTGTTCCCATGAGTTTTCGAACTGTAAACATTTCATTTTCTTCGACAGATTTAGGGGGGAAAAAAAAATATATATATATACATTTTTTTTCAAAGTTTCGAGTCTCGGATATACTCCTTTTTAACCCTCTCACCGATAAAACCCGGCACACGGGGATAACGAAAGTGCCAACCGCACGACCATCCCCGGTAGACCGGGTTTACTAGTAGACCGGGTTAGCTTTAAACCTGTTCGCCATCACGATGGGTACAGCACTTGTATTTTTTTGCATCCGTTTTAACAGAAATCTATCAAACACTGTATACTTCTGGAAAGCCAAAACCTTGATCAATTTGATTCTCGAAGTTGTTTGTTTGTTTGCAAAGGAAATAAAGCAAAATTAGATGTTGAACGGAAAAAATCGGAGCGAAAAATGCATTTTTCCTCGCATACCGTGTGACGGGCCTGTCGGCAGCAAGCCGCAGAAATGGAAAAAATCATGGAAAACCTCTTCCTAACTCCTGTATTTTTGAACTTACACGACTGCTAAAGTGTGGTGAATATTCCCCAGACGATTAAAACTGCCAACGACGATCGACGAAGTTTATTTCCATATTTTTACGAGTCTTGATCCACAACGTGTGTCAAACAAAAATCCATTTCATTCAAGATGGATTCCCCGGCCGGCCGACGAGCCAATCGGTATGCGTAATTTTGCCCACGTGACCTCTATCAGCCAACAGATTTGAGACGAGCGTAGACAGTGGCTGGAATGATGGAATGACATCATTTTACAATCCAATCGTATCCTCCGTTTTATTTTGCCATCCATTCCAGGTTATTTCCTGTGTAGAAAGGTGAAAGGTTACGCTTTCCAATGAGAGGTCAAACATGAAGATTGGCGGAGTAAAACTCGAGAAAAACGCTGTCAAATGCGGTCGAAAAAAGACGATTTCTTCGTTGGATTTTGACGTTTTTAAGTCGAGAAAGCCGGGGAAAAGCGCATTCTCTCGCAGTAAAACCTAATTTTGTATGCTATTTTATTTATCTTGCTATAAAACTAGAGCAAATAACACTGGAGTGTGTATTGTGGAGATAGGTTTCTTATGTTTTTCTGCAAATCTCGGACGCAAACGAAATTTCTAGCATTCCAAAGACAACATATACAAATTTTAACAGTTCTCAGGGAATTGATCGTCAGCAGGTCACTTTTGTCAGGGGAAATAATCGGCGAAAGGCTTAATTTAAGCCCAGCTGTGAAGGGGAGTGGTTCATTGAGTTCTATGATATGATAATTAAGCCCTCTTCCTTGCCAGTGTTTGGTGTAACACTTTCTAGCCAAATGCACAGATAAATCAGATATCAGGACTCAATACCAAGTTGCTGGTTTTAAAATGTGGGTGTTGACTGTCACTTTAATAGTAAGAAGCTCCAAAGAAGCAAAACTGCTGGATCTACATTAGATCTAAGTAATGTGTTCATACATTCCATATGAATGCTTCACTGGCAATACCAGACTACTGAATATGCAAATGAGTCCTGCACTACACCGAATGAACCAATGGCATACATACAACTTTACTATGGAGCTCTTAATATGCTACATGCCAGGAAGAGTATGTAAATCAGTATGAAAGTAGGCCTAATGTATGCATACTTGGAGATCCCTTTTTAGAAGACTGGAAAATGGTAGAAAAATAAAAAAAATGTAAAAAAATAATTAATGACCGGTTAGACCTGAAAGTTTCAAAGGCACAAGTAAAAAATAAAAGGATCATAACCTGTAAGTTTCAAGAACTTCCTTGCAATAGTTTTCGCGATACGGCTCGGACAGACGGACAGACACACTGCTGGGGCCACAACAATACTCCTGAGCCCGTAGGGCTGAGGAGTAAAAATGAGCACAGCCCAAGTCAGAATCACAAGTGATTTTCATCAAAAATCACCAGAAATTTTCATCACTCAGAATTGCTGGTAACAGTCCCCTAATGCACCTTCATGCGAAAAATCAAGATTCTAATGTCAACGGTTCTCCTTATTTTGCCGGAGAAAGGATTCGGATGGACTCACTCACTTACTGACTACCGGACAATTTGCAGATGGTAGCCTATTTCGTGGGAATAATTGATTCTTTGGTGAAAATTATCAAATCAGCGCAAAATATTTTACTAGAATGACAGGTTCAGGGCATGAAATTTTTTTCAATCTACTTATGTTGGTGGCTTTTGTACATAAATTGTCCGCCGCCGCAACGCGGCCGGGGGACTTTAAAATGGGTCTCGCTTCTACGTGTCCGTTGATGTCCGTTCAAATTCTTCGCAACCGATCAACTTCCAAACGCTTTGTCGGATTCCTCCAAAATGTGGCATATGCATTCCTTGCAACAAGACGTCGTTTAGTGTTGGCAGTTGCGTTCCGGCAAGATCCGCCTGAAGGCGGCAACAGTGAGTCTTGTTCCAATCTTCTGTGCATGCCCCTTGATGTCCGTTTAAATTCTTCGCAAGCAATAACTTCCAAAAGCTTTGACGAATTCCTCCGAAATTTGGCGTAGGCATTCCTTGCGACAAGAGGTCGATTGGTATTGCGTTTCAGCAAGATTTGTTTGAAGGTGGCGTCACTAGGGTTCTTTCCATCCTTCTGTGTGGATAGTCTCGCGAATTCTCGCAAGCAATAACTTTGGAACGCGTCGTCGGATTTCTCAGAAATTGAGATATTCCTTGCGACAAGATGTCAATTGGTATTGTATTTCAGCAAGATCTGCCTGTAGGTGGCGCCACTAGGGTTCATTCCGTTCTTCAAGTGATAATGAACTGAGGACCATTAATTATTGGGAAAACAGATCTACGGTTTCCAGTGTTGAATCTAATACATGTATCTGTGATTAATATGTAAAGGTGAATGTGTGAATAGAATTTAACGTCGCTTTCAACATTATTTCTGTCATATCGCGACGAATCAACTAAGTACCAAGTTGTGTTCCTGCTACCTCGAGGAAGAAATCTTTGAAGCAGCCTGGAATCGGGCACCCTCCATCCACCCTATAAAAGACTGAGGACAGCACACAAGGCACAGACAGAACTCTTACATGGTGCAATCAAGACACGTGATATTACAATGCCAGGCAACATGCTGTCAAGTTCTTGTTGATCGTGTGATGTATCGAACTGTAATATCGCTTGTCTATGCAAGTAGTAGATAGCGAGCATTAACCCTCTAGTTGACCTCTTTGCATTTAAACTTGTGGCGGTCACGTGGAGGAGGTCAAAGGTCATTGAGTGCACTTGAGTGAGTGAGTGAGTGAATAGGGTTTAACGTCGCTTTCAACATTTTTTCAGCTATATCACGACGGGGAAGGGAAGGGAGGGGAGGGGAGGGGCAGGGGTATCTACTTGTAACAGAGCAGATCTAATGCGGCCATTTTATAGTGCTGTCCCACTGAAATATCATGCCGTAGGCAGACATGACACCCCACTCAGTCACATTATACTGACACCGAGCGAACAAGTCCTTGTTCTATCGTCTTAATGCTGAGCGTAAGCGAGGGAGCAACAAGTTCCATTTTTCAAGTCTTAGGTATGACCCGGCCTGGAGTGCACTTGAGCTGACCTGTATCCTTTCATCCTCTCCCTGACATTGGAACATGTTTAGACATGTTAGGGGATTCCTCCGCGGTAATGCGGTTTGGCGGTGATGCGGTCTGCCTCCGCGGACAGAAAGTAGTCTCAAGTATATAGAGGGCTGAGGGTATGTCTGACTATGGAATGCGTGTATTGACTCGTGTCTGGGTTTTTTTTTATCACGGAGAGTGCGCATGTGTATGACGTCACTTCCGGTCTGCGTGAATCGGGCGTGACCTGGGTATGACTGTATGGGATGTACTGACTTGGTTCTGGGTTCTTTCCATCATGCGGTGGTCACGTGATTAGGAGTGCATGTACGGATTTTGCAAGTCATGGGTGGGTGTATGTAAAATGAGGATTTGTCTCGGAAATATAAAAAGCGGAACACGGGCTTTACCTCTAAAATAGGGGAAAACTCCTATCAACTCTATCCCAAAGGGCTAATATCGGTCCCTGGCTTATCGGGTTCTGCCTGGAGTGGGTGTATGTAAAATTAGGATTTGTCCCGAAAATATAAAAAGTGGAACACGGACTATACCCCAACAATAGAGGAAAACTCCTATTAGCCCTATCCAAAAGGGCTAATATCGGTCCCCGGGCTTATCGAAGTCTGGGTGCATGGGTGGGTGCATGTATAATCAGGATTTTTCCCGAAAATATAAAAAACGGAACACGTACTTTACCCCCTAAACTAGGGGAAAACCCCTATCAAGGGCGTATATTGACACCCATTGACCTTTGACCTCCAGTATAGAGCGCGTATATTCACTACCATTGACCTTTGACCTCAAAAATGTGCATATCGTGACCTTTGACAGCCAATCAGAAGAGAGTATTTTGACCTCGTCTGACTGTATGGAATGCATGTACTGACTTGGTTCTGGGGTTTGCGCAGGTCTATGCCCGTACGGGCTATAGGGTACACCAGGGTGTGGGTGCACCAGGTAAGTGTGTGTGCGCCTGCGTACGATGACGTCACTTCCGAGCAACGCAGGGTCACTTTCGGTCACGTGGTCAAAGGTCACTTCCGGTCACGTGACCGAAAGTGCACTCAGAGTTAAGGCGTAACGACGGGCGTCACTGCATTTCGATGTATTGGAGGCTATTCCATGACAATCAGGGCTTCTGAGCTAGTTCACCAGGGTGTTGAAGCGTTAAGCTAAGCGTTGACGGCCGTTACTGTCTATAAAAGTACGTGTATTGCCAAAACACGCACAGTCGACGTTCAACCGTCAATATGGTTTATACTTGCTCTGAGTGCCAACGCACGTTCACCAGACGTTACGATATGATGCGACACGAGAAAAATATATCCGAGGCACAAGAAGCCGATACAGAAATTGATGAGAGTCTATCTACTGATAAGGAGAGCTGGACCTCAGATAGTCAGCCTACATCCCAGGACAGTGAGATTGCTGAGAGTCTATATACTGATACGAAGAGCTTGACCTCAGATAGTCAGCCTACATACCACGAAAATGAGGCAGAACCTTCCTTCTGGGATCGTGTTGTGACATCAGCTATCAATACTCATGCTGCAGCGATCGAGGACGCCGAACAGGATAACTTACAACAGGCGTACACCCAAATGCGCCCCTGCATCAGGAAAACAGCCATGGCGATCTATGAACAGTATACGTTACTACCGCTTGAAATGAAAGGCTACCCCACGCACAGGTCCAGCATGAAGACCAAGCGTCACTTGGAAGAGGATATGGGGCTACCACTCACTGAGGCCCTGGAAAATGTGATCAGGATGCGCAAACAACTCTTTGAGGACATGCTGCCCGAAAAATATCCAGGCCTGCCCGACGACGATTAGGTCACACCGAACAAAGATGAAAGTTTCTGAAACGGCGACTTCTGATTGGACAAGAGCAGTCGAGAAAACATCTAAAGCAGTAACGGGCAAGAACGAATATGACTGATACAGCGCCAAATGGCGGCCTCTGATTGGACAAGAGTCTTCTTGAATTGTAAACATATCCAACGCGGCTCCCCCAGCGTGGGTATGATGTACTGGAGGGGAGAATAAACCATATGAAAAGAAAAAACAGGTTGTTGTTGTTGTTCTCTCATCTCTCATCCTTGATGTTGTTGTTTTTCTTTTATTTGTGTATATCATGGCGTCAAGGCGTTATGCTGGGGCGTTAAGGCGTAACGACGGGCGTTAAGGCGTAACGACGGAAGCTCGAGCTCGGGGATGGAATAGTCGGGAGCTCGGAGCTCGGGGATGAGGCAGACGGGAGCTCGGAGCTCGGAGCCCCAAAACTGTTGCTTTCTATACTACTCCTAATCCACCACCCAATCACTCTCAGCAGGCCCCGATAAGCCAGGGACCGATATTAGCCCTTTGGGACAAGGTTGATAGGAGCTTTTCCCCTATTGTAGGGGTAAAGTCCGTGTTCCGCTTTTGAAGTCAGTACATGCATTCTATACAGTCAGACGAGGTCAAAATACTCGCTTCTGATTGGCTGTCAAAGGTCACGATATGCAAATTTTTGAGGTCAATGGTAGTGAATATACACACTCTATACTGGAGATCAAAGGTCAATGGGAGTCAATATACGCCCTTGCTAGGGGTTTTCCCCTAGTTTAGCGGCTAAAGTCCGTGTTCCGTTTTTTATATTTTCGGGAAAAATCATGATTATACATGCACCCACCCATGCACCCAGACTCCGATAAGCCCCGGGACCGATATTAGCCCTTTTGGATAGGGCTGATAGGAGTTTTCCTCTATTGTTGGGGTATAGTCCGTGTTCCACTTGTTATATTTTCGGGACAAATCTTAATTTCACATACACTCACTCCCCCACTCTCAGGCCTCGATAAGCCAGGGGCCGATATTAGCCCTTTGAGATAGGGTTGATAGGAGCTTTTCACTATTTTAGCGGTAAAGTCCGTGTTCCGCTCTTTATATTTTCGGGACAAATCCTAATTTTACATACACCCACTCCCCCACCCTCTCAGTAGGCCCCGATAAGCCAGGGACCGATATTAGCCCTTTAGGATAGGTTTGATAGGAGTTTTTCCCTATTTTAGCGGTAAAGTCCGTGTTCCGCTTTTTATATTTTCGGGACAAATCCTAATTTTGCATACACCCACTCCAGGCAGAACCCGATAAGCCAGGGACCGACATTAGCCCTTTGGGATAGAGTTGATAGG
>JAVTVY010015189.1:0-61483 GCA_036873755.1 Hanleya hanleyi | reverse complement strand
ATGATAGGCAAAATATGTGACTGTTTTTTCATCCCAAACTTCCAACACACATGCAGGGAATCGTAGAAGTCAATTGAAATATGGGTGTGTGAATTGAGTTTAAAAATTCAATTTTAGAGGTCAAAACTGAATATTTTGGATGAAAAGTTTCAATTTTTCATGTCTTTAAAAAAAATACTGAATATATTTGATTTCTTTTCCATTATGAAATGCTAATATGGATTGCGTTTCAGTAGGTGAAATATATAAAACGAAATCTTAGCTGCAAATCTGCCAATAAAAAAACTTCAAACTAAATTTTGGTTAAAGATAAATTTAGTTTTTCATTTTCAGTTCATAAAGTTTTGACTTCTATGAATACTTGACAGGAATATGACATTGTTGCGGATTTTTTTCTATTGTGTATCACTTCAGAGGTGGCTTTAGTAGGTGACAATGAGTGTTAGAATTCTATAATATGCAAAACATTTCCTGAAAGTTCACTTTTAGCTAAAAAGTGACTGCGTGGCTTTTGGCAAAAATTCTATTTTTATTTCCATTTTCTCCCGTTGAATGCTTGCACCTACTGATCAAATTATGCGTTTTAAGAATTTCATCATCGGCGAAATTGTTTTGTAGAAGTTATTCACAAAATCATTTTTTCTGCCGAACTGTGAGATTTTTAATTTACTGAAATTTCTAAAAGTACGATCCCGAAATGAAGTTTTATTATTTGACACATATTTTCATGTTACTGATTAATTATTGGTAGCAAGTTTTCAAAGAACATACACCAGGAAATTAGCAACACTTGAGTGTTTGAGGTCTTTTTAAAATAAATTTATGTGTGCAAAACCATGAATGTAAACTCGCCAAATTTATTTTCAGAGATGCGAATAGATATTTGTGTCATATTCCAACTCTCAATTTATCATTAAAGGTGCATTCGGTCATGGTAATATCGGATAGGAGATAATTCAATTAAGGGACACAACTTTGATGGCTAAAAAATCTTTTGTCATTTATCTGTATCTTGTATTTTCTGGTTTTCTTCAATTCTAAGACAATAGTGAAGATGAATTTACTACAAATTCAGAAGATCATAAAGGTTTGTATAGGAATAACTAAAATGGTATCAGCATGAAGCAATATGAACATGCATGGATTGTAATCTCGTTTTGGATCTCCTTGGAGTATTCGTTAAATATTGGTTGAGTGGCCTCATTTATCCAGATGTTTACACTGTGTGGTTTGTATAATTTTTCACATTTGAGTCTGCATGATGATGAAGATGATGTTGCAGTCCAAGAATGATTTGCATGTGTCCAGCATGATGATTTGGTTTCACCTAGCCCACAGTTCATGCACAGTTCGTAAAGTGGAGAATTGAAGGTGTAGAGGCAAGGGAGGTGGGATGTGCAGGGGCTCTTAGATGTTAGGTTTTACAGCGGTTAATCGGATGTAAAGATTTGTAAAAAACTGAATACTGACTGTAAAAAACTCAAATATATATATCATTTAGATAAGAAATATTCAAAATTTTCACACAGAAATTCCCAAAATGATATAAATAAATTTAATTAACTCAAAAACACTTCATCACTTCATGAGAAACGGGCAATTCCTGCTCCGAAAATAAATGAGAAAATCATCGGAAGAATTTTCACCTTCGATTCATCTAATCATGTGAGAATTGACATAAAAAGAGAGTTCCCCCCAAAAAACAACAGTTCGACAGCTGGAGATTTGCAGCAGAGTTTGACTGGATTCTGACATCGATTTTGCTGTTTACATTTCTTCATGAGAGTCCTCGTGAGTATTGGTTGTTTTGATCGAAAACTATAAGTTCTTTGCAATCCTTATTAAATGCATAATGCCAAAAATCTGCGATATTCATCCTTGTATTTTTGAGAATAGTCTGGTGGTAAAAAAGTCAATACGACTTACTTAATTGACCATACCAAAAAAAAAAAAAATGGAATGGAGTCTGAAAAAAACCCTCAATATTTTAACTAGGGTGGTAAAAATTATGACGTCTATGAGGGACCCTCATTTCAGGCTCAGTAAGTATAGATCATCTGTTAACATGACTAAGTTCACTGAGAATGGTTCACTGTCTGTATTCAAAACACACTCTTATCTTACATGGTAGGTCCACTTGATTAAAATGCTGGCTGCAAGGCAAATATGCATTACCCTCCATTGCAGACCATACACACAGTTTATGTGCCTTAGCTGTAATACCAGCGAAGGCACAAATCTTATTATCCACTGTTTTCAGGGTAAATGTGTGTTGTATTATGTAGGTATATTGATGTATTTACCTCCAACTGAAAGCTCTTTGTTTTCACTAAGACAGTATGGTAAAGGTTTTGTTACTTGTATAATCATTCATAACAGTAAATAATATGATGTGTATTTATATGGTTTAATTATAGTATTCTATCACTTACGTGTTCTTTCACACTAAACTGTGTTCGCACTCACCTGTGTAATAATCGATGCACTTAAAATGTCTGATAATACACTGGTCCTTCATTATAATGCCGAAGTTCGGGGACAAAATATCGACCGTACTGTAGGTGAGTCACTTGAATCTTCATGGTCAGTGATCAATAATAACTGATCAAATCTGGACACAAATCAATCAAAATGCGATACCAATAACATGGACAAAGTAAATTGCTGATCAAATTCAAAGCTTCTATTCTAATAATAATCACCGATCAAATTATTATTATTATTATTATTAATATTATTTTCAATTATTTTCAACCCTTCAACAGCATACATATCAGATATAGATTGGTGGACATAACAGTGGCCATGCTATACTGAATCCTGTTTTGTTATGAGATGTGTTATAATGAGGGACAGTTGTATGTCTATTACTGTGTGTCAGTAAACCCATCATATTCTGTGTGTTTTATCTTCTTTCTAATATTTCTCCACATTGTGTGATAATCTGTGTGGTTTGTCACTAATCAATTTCTTTAATGATATTTAATGATGTTAATGAACTTGGGTGATTCTCACAGATTGACGGAAAAGTGCCTTGCATTTGGTTTCTAAAAGATGTCTACAAAGAATGGGTTAAACATGGCTATGGCTCAAGCTTTGTTAAAGAATCACTAAATGCACATGAACAGTTTCATGTTTTGGATCTTCTAATGACAATTTCTTTTGGAAATTTGAAATTAAAGTTAGAGATTTGGGAATATGCAGATTGATATTTGATAATTATTTATTAAATACAGGGATTCATAGAGACCAATATATGACCATTCAATGACCAATATAAGTGGTTATGATTTTTTTCTAAATACTTGATATTGGCTGATCAGAATTCAAGAAAGTGTTTTTCTTATATAATCCAATGTTGTTGTTTTTTTAATTACCATCGACTGTCAAGTTCAATCCAGAAGCATTCTTCTTACATTCTACCAACTTAATTTTCAAGCTTTCATATATTCCAATCATAGGAATATTCCATGTTCGGTCAATTTCATGCCACCTAATTGTGAGCTCTTAATTCATCCTTTTCTTTTCCAAAATTTTCAGGCCCAACAGCTCTCCATCTTGCGGCACGTTGTGGTGCATTAGATGCTGTGGCATGTCTACTCGCTAACTACGCCAACATCATAGTGACAGACCAGGATGGCTGGGCACCGATCCACCATGCTGCGTTCTTTGACCATGCACCTGTTATCAAACTTCTGATCCGACGAAATGAGGCATTGCTTGAATTGCTAACTAAAAATGAGTAAGTAGTATATTACATGATATAACACTTCCAAGGAAGAGGCTAGAATATCACACTGTTAAGAGCAAAAATCGCATCAGGGGAGATAATTCATCTTGAAATGTATATATGGTTTAAGATTCCTTCAAATATTTTTTATTCAATTGTTGCCTTGTTACTGAAAGAACCCCACCCCCAGACCATGTGAGGCCTGTATACAGAGTGCTGTAAATATGTGATGAATTACACAGAATAAATGCCCAGTAGTATAGTCCAAAAAAAAAATCTAAGAAATCCGGAATAGTAATTTTCAGTTATCCCAATGGGGTCTTTCCACATTAATCCTTGGACAATGCATCTTGCCCCGGTGTTGGCTACACTGGTACGCTGCACAAGGGCTACCACATGCATGGGTTGTTTTCATGGTCTCTCCCCTATGTTTATAACATAGAGCAGGTTTTGCATCTATGGTAAATGGTGTAAATATGATAATATGTGAAGTAGCACTCAGTCCGGGAGAAGATGCGGCAGGCTTACCTGTGTAATAGTTCTTGCAAATCCCTCCGGCTGTATATAGTACCTCTTATCAGTACGGCTGGATGTGGTCGACTGGGGCGAGTTTAAGCATGGACTCCACGATCTCCCTTTTTCAGCCTCCTAGCTTTTCATTGGCTGAGGGTCTTCGGGACTTTCCGGCCATCTTCGCTGGTTCAACATGATCTCAGCGGCCACTACCACACCCTTCCCCCTCCTGATTTTTGGGGTGGGTTATCTCCAGCCTTTCAGCCTTCCAGCTTTTTTTATCGTCTTTTACATCCAGCCCTATCCCTACCCTAACTGTCCTGACAAAATATGTCCCTAAAAACTCCCGGATATTCCTAAACCTTATGCTACACTTAAAATGGTGCAGTTCCCATTACTCCAGCATTTCTGCCTAGCATGTCCTGCACTTACAAATAAGCTACGCCAGCCTCAAAAATGCCGACACTAAAACTTCCCTATCTCTGCACTAAAAATGATGCACTATTAAAACACACTAAAATTGTTTTTCCCAGATTTAAAGAAATACTCTACTTCTTTCTTTCTAAACCATTTATTTTCAGCTATTATGAAAAGCTGAGGCTAATAACAGGCAATAAGTGTCTCCCCTTTTGTACTCAGCGTGTGTGAATAAAATAACTATTAAAATATTCACTAGAATAGGGAGCTAAAGAGGGAGAACTGCCTACTAGCTTTCTCCCTCCAAAAAGCCCCATTCTCAAAAAAAAATAAAAATAAAAAATAATCACCCCCCCCCTCCCCATCTGTTTTCCCCTGGGATGAGTCCTGAGAAATAGATACGAGGCCCCAGAGGGAAGACCGCCTACCAGCGTCCCCCCACCCAGGACCCCCATCTCAAGACCCATCCCAATCCTGTTTTTCCCCTGGAGTGTTAAGCCCGTCTTCCGGAGACCACCCGGCGCAACGCCCTATGCCGAAAGATGGTAGAATCGGCAGGCGTTCCGCCGGGTTATCTCCGCGACCAGCCGGGGTGGCAGATTTTTTACCCCGGCCACCCATTGAATAACGGGCCATAACGGGGGTGTTGATCCGCGGAAATCCTGGAGGAGACTGATACGGTGAGTCGGATTCGACCATCAACCGATCCATGGGCAAGCCCTGAACAGCAGCCCTGGTGTCCCCGCAGTCCAAAGCCCGGGCGCTCACCCCAAATATTACATTTGGGAAGCGCCCGAGCCAAGACTCAAGGGCAGCAGAGCTCCCGAGGAAGCAGTGCACATGGACCGGATGGGTAACCGGTAGCGTCTCCCCCAAGATCCCCAGAAGATCATCGAGGGCCATGGTCCGCCCTCCGCCATCCCGGTAGCCACTCCTCCGGGTATTTTCCCGGCAATGAATGACGACCGGGAGGTTCCGCGGGGGCGCCAATGGCAGGATTTCCCTCAGGAAATCAGCCTGACACCGGCGCTCCACGGCAGACACATGGTCCTCGTAGTCAAGACCGACCTCCCCCAGACCAACACATCCTGGGGACCGCAGAAATTGATGAAGTTTATCCTTGGTTTTCCGGTCCACAGGATGGCTGGCCTGGTGGGGGTGCAGTCCATATGTGGCATGCACTCTTGGATCCCCGAGGAGCGCGGTTAGAGATTTAGACTTCCAGCTCCCCGGGAAAACAAGATTACACACCACATGTTCCATTACCACCGGGGTACGCAACAGATGTACTGTTCCGACTTCGTCCCCGATGGCCTCCAAAGTATATCTACCGTGGAGGCGACCGAGGACGACATCCAAGTGGCAATGTGAGTCAACCAACCTCGGGGGCGGATGAGCCTGAGCAACCCACAAGGGGTTGTCCAGACCCGAGGAGTCCATTGGCCTTTCCAGCCGCTGGAACTCCTCCCTCAGATGGACTGGCAGAATGGCCAGTAATCTGGCCAGTATTCGCCAGTCCATCAGACCACCAACCGAGGTTGGGGGACCCAACAGATATTCCCCTGGCTCCGTCCCGCAAGCCAGGTCAAATCCCATCATGATAGTCTGCCGGGTGGCTGCGGGACGAAGACAGGGGTCATCTGGATACAACCTGTGAGCCCGGACATATCCCAATAATTCTGTGTATGTCCGGACTCCCAGGATTGGCATCAAAGTGTTGAGGAATCCATGGAAGAGGGCCACCCAGTTCCACCACCGAGTGTCCGTGAGTGCCCACTCCTCCATGGATTCATGTCCTGGTTCCAGCCCGTGTTTTAGCGTAAAACACAGGCTGGATTGGTGAACTTTACAGGACCAGCACGCCACCTCGGGGGACATCCAAAACGGAAAATGATTCCGCTCCAGATGTCTCCTGGGGCGGGTGCCGGTCCAAGTACACAAGGGACACTGGTGCCCCTCTCGGAAAATGGCATTGATCCGAGCTACAGATTGGGAGTCAACCGAACCCGGGGTCGACAGGTGGTTAACCGCCTCCCAGCGTCCCCCACCCGATCCCGGACTCGATCCACTCCCAGGGGCGTCCCCAGTGTCCATTTCTGGTGGAGGCACTGCGGAGTCCGAGGCCAGCGGAGGGTACACAGCCTGCCAGCTTTCCCCTCCAAACCACGGACCCCCCAATGCTCCACCGTCACTGCCCTACCCCTGCCTACACCTATCCCTCCCATAGCCCCTCCTAATTGCCCAAATATTCCCCTCCCTCTACCTACTCCTATCCCTCCCACAGCCCCTTCTAATTCCCCAAATATTTCCCTCCCTCTACCTACTCCTATCCCTCCCACAGCCCCTTCTAATTCCCCAGATATTCCCCTCCCCCTACCTACTCCTATCCCTCCCACAGCCCCTTCTAACTCTGGTACATGAATTAATTTTTCCCCCCAATTCGAAAGATCCCACTCAGTCCATTCATCCCCACTTGATTCTTCCCCCGTTGATTCCCCCTCCATCCCTAAATTCGACAACCCAGTCCCCCAAGATCCAGCCGTACTATCCCCCGTAGTATCCCCCCACCCACCGATTCTGCACTATACCTAACATTGTCTGAAGAAATTTCCCCCCTTTTTTCCACCCCCCTACCCCCCTTCTTCCCTGGCTTAATCGAAAAAATTTCCCTGAACATGGCCTTTTATTCTTTTTTTCTTTTCTGAAAATCAAAGAAAAAAACAAAAATGTCTCACACCACAACATCAAAAGCAACTAAAATCTAATTACACACCGACAAAACCCGACATCCAACCACACAAACCAAACAACTTGGGCGCCCAAGACAATGACTTCTATACAACATCACAAACAATAACGTCACCAATCCAATCTATATGACAAATATGACATCACCAATGACATATCTTGCACAACAACAAGACATCACAAACAATAACGTCACCAATCACAATCTATATGACAAATATGACATCACCAATGAGACACTCGAGGATTTTGCGGAAAAATGCAACTATTTGGCATTGAATGCTTATCCCGATGCTCCAGACAGTGTTATTCAAACTGTTTGTGTGGAGCATTTTTTGCGAGGATGCCGGGAGCGACAGGCAGTTGCCTTCGCAATGGAGAAAGAGCCACAAAGAATTCAAGAGGCTTTGAAGTATGTGACTCTGTCCTTGCATAATCACAAGTCATTGGCTGTGAAATCTGTTCGGGCTGTGGGCCTGGATCAGAATACAGAGCCTATGATATGGGCAACTGATACGGAGAAGCAGTTAAGTGAGGAGTTGAGGACAACTATAAAGACCTTAATTGGGGAGTGCATCCAGGGGAAAGTGAAGGAGTCTCTCCAGAATTCAAGGACCCCGACTGCTATTACTTGCTACACGTGCGGAAAAGTGGGACACAAGAGTTCTCAGTGTGCACAGTCAACGAGAAACGCGAGATCTCAATTACGGTGTTATAACTGTGATGAGACCGGTCACATAAGCCGTAATTGTCCAACCAGATACTCGCAGGGTCCTTTAAACGATCAAGGGCTGGGAACGGTGGCCGGTTCTCAGCCCCAAGTGTAAGTCGCCATGGCCAGAGGAAATGGAGAGGCTCTGTGACAGAGAGAGATGTTTCAGAGACTCCCACTGTGGCGATCCGGGATATTGCTCTATCTCGTTCTCCTGGTTGGACTATGACCATCCCAGTGCAAGTTGGTTCGACGCCAGTCACGGCAGTGGTCGATACAGCTGCACAAGCCACAGTGATGAGTTATGAATTATACTCTAAACTGGGGTTACAAGGATTGTCGTCATCTCCTGTTCGGTTAACTGGGGCGTTCCAGGGATCCTCTAGTATGGGAATGCTAGTTAGGCAGGTACCAATGTCAGTGCTAGATTTTCATTGTACCTGGGACGTCGTGGTTGCTCCATTGGTTGATGACCTTCTCTTAGGATTTGACTTTCTGTCTGCCAATAACTGTATCGTGGACTTCAATAAGAATGTCTTAGTTATCGGAGACAGGAAGGTGTCCGCGACCTTGAAGTGTCATGGGGAAGGGGAACCACTGTCAATTAGTAGGGTTATGCTGGCCGAAACGGTTACTGTTCCTCCGCTCACCTCCCAGTTGGTTCAGGGAGTGATGCATGGTTTCGCGCCAGTTGATTACGTCTTGGAGCCTGTGATTGACCAGTCAGTTATAATGGTGCCCAAGATGGCAATTCGGGGTGCTTCAAGGGTCCCGATTTGCCTGCGTAATCCCTCTACAAATGAGGTGACAATATCTAGTGGAGCATGGATCGGGACAACGCTGGAACTGGATGGGGTGTACAGCGACCCGAACACTGATACTGTTGCCAAACAAGGGGAGCCTAGTATCCGGCAAGTGAATAGCGCTCCTATGACAGATTCCCTACCGGAACATCTGGTACCCTTGTACAAGGCATCCTGTGAGGGATTAACCGAGGAACAGGCAGTGAAAGTGAAAGAGGTCCTGGTGGAATATCAAGACCGGTTCTCCACAGGTGACCTAGATCTAGGTCATTTCACTGACACTGTACATCATATTGAGACCACGGATGCTCGTCCTATCCGTCAGCGCTTGAGACGGACGCCTCGTGGATTTGAAGGGGAGGAGGGAAGACATCTGCAGGCGATGTTGGATGTAGGCGTCATCCAACCTTCCAAATCAGATTGGGCCTCTGCCCCGGTTTTGATCAGGAAGAAGGACGGGTCAGTGAGATATTGTATTGATTTTCGAGCCCTAAATAATATTACGGTAAAAGACGCCTTCCCATTGCCGTTAATTGACGACTGTTTGGATGCGCTGGATGGGGCCGAGTACTTTTGCACGCTAGACCTGGCGGCGGGGTACTGGCAGATCTCGATCGACCCTGTGGATCGTCATAAGACCGCGTTCATCACCAAGTATGGGCTTTTCGAGCATGTCCAGATGGCATTCGGCCTTTGCAATGCTCCGGCCACTTTTCAACGAGCAATGCAGACTGTGCTTCGTGGCCTGACCTGGAAGGAAGTGCTCGCCTACCTGGATGATGTGGTGGTCGTGGGTCGGACTTTTGACCGAGTATTGGCGAACCTCCGTCTTGTATTACAGCGCTTCCGGGATCATAACCTGAAGCTGAAACCGAAGAACAGTCAGCAGGGCAGGAATTGCAGTTACAGACAGCAAAATCAGTGCCGTGCGTGCATGGCCGGTGCCTACAGACCGTACAGAACTCCAGGCATTTCTGGGGTTTGTAAACTATCATCGTGATTTTGTAGCCAATTTTGCGAAGATAGCGGGGTGCCTGTATGACTTGACGAAGCCCAAGGCTCATTTCAGCTGGGAGGGCCGACATCAACAGGCATTCGAGGGTCTTAAGGAGGCCGTGATTGGGGCGCCTGTCTTGTCCATACCTACGGTGGATGATCCGTTCATCTTGGACACCGATGCTTCTGATACCGCGATAGGAGCAGAACTTGTGCAGGTACAGAATGGTGTTGAGCGCACAATAGCGTACGCCAGTCGAAACCTGGCCCCAACGCAGCGCCGGTATTGTACGACCCGTAAAGAACTTTTAGCGGTTGTAACTTTTACCCGGACTTTTAGGCACTATCTGCTGGGTAAGCCTTTTCTGATTCGTACGGACCACAATAGCTTGGTATGGCTGACTCGATTCCGCCAAATTGAAGGCCAGTTGGCTTGATGGCTGGAGGAACTCAGCCAGTACGACATGACCATCCAGCATAGGGCTGGGGTTGCTCATGGGAATGCCGATGGACTGTCGCGTATCCCAGACTGCTTACCCGCATGTAACTGCTATGTGGCGGGAAGCCAACCAGAATTCCTTCCTTGTGGGGGATGTAAATTCTGTCTGAGAGCCCATAACCAGTGGAGTCGTTTCACAGAGGATGTGGATGATGTGATCCCTTTGGCCACCACTGGTACGGCAGCAATTGCGGTACGGGCTTTGTTCATCGATCTGGATGACCAGGCTGGCCCAGATCCAGACCCTGGGTCGATAGACGTCATCTCTGAATTATTCTCCCCATCTGAAATGAGGGAAAAACAGTATAATGATGTACAGCTTCGTCCCGTGATTGATCATGTGGA
This sequence comes from Hanleya hanleyi, assembly GCA_036873755.1. Classification (NCBI taxonomy): domain Eukaryota; kingdom Metazoa; phylum Mollusca; class Polyplacophora; order Lepidopleurida; family Hanleyidae; genus Hanleya; species Hanleya hanleyi. The sequence goes on along the minus strand of JAVTVY010015189.1, from coordinate 50,720 downwards.
AACCGGACAAACTCCATCAAGACTATTTATGAGCAGTCCAGTGACAAAGCATTTGTGGCTATGTCGTTCTTGCCTGAGACTGAAAGATGGAGTTTTGTACTATCGGTGGGACTATGGTGTGACTTCCAAGCTGAAGTTAGTAGTACCGTCAGAGCTACGTTCTGAAGTGTTGCGCTTAGTGCACGACACAAAGACTGGGGGTCATTTGGGCCGCGATAAGACGCTGGCTTTGACAAAACGTTCTTTCTTTTGGCCCAATTTGACTCTGGACGTAGAACTGTATGTTCGGACATGTGCTACTTGCAACACCAACAAGAAACCGAAAGTGAACCCTAAAGGGGCATTGGGCTCTTTCCATGCAGGAGCACCAATGGAGCGGGTCCATCTGGACATCTTGGGCCCGCTGGTGACTTCGGAAGGGGGAAATCGCTACATCTTAATGATGATTGACCAATTCACTAAATGGCTGGAGATTTGCCCCCTTCCTGAGCAATCGGCGGAAAGCGTCGCAAAGGCATTTCTTGAGGGGTTCATAGTGCGGTTTGGAGTACCGTTGCAGGTGCATACCGATCAAGGCAGGAACTTTGTCGGTAACCTGTTCTCTGAATTTTGCAATGGTCAGGTGGAACGGTATAATCGTCTGTTACTCTAGGTGATTCGTTGTTACCTGGAGAATAGGCAGATGGACTGGGATAAACACCTCCCATTAATCGGAATGGCTATTCGGTCTATGCCGAATCGCGATACCGGTTTCTCTCCCAACATGTTGATGTTGGGGCGGGAAGTCATTCTGCCAGTGGACATTCTATTGGGAGTAGCAGAGGTTAACATGCAAAAGTTCACGGGGGATGCTTACTTGGTAAACCTCTTGAAACATATGGAGGAAGTGCATCGCCTGGCCCGAGAACGGATCGGGGTTACTCAAAATAGACAAAAACGTACCTATGATCTGAAAATCCAATCCCGGACCTATGAGGTGGGGGACTTGGTTTATCGTAGGGACTTAGCCGTCAAAGTTGGACAGAGCAAGAAATTGCGACCGATCTTTGCGGGCCCCTTTGTCGTGAGTAAGGTGTTATCCCCATGTCTGTACCGGGTGGAGAGCAGGAGGAAGTCCCATGTGTGGCATCATGATGTTTTACGTCAATGCCAGGACAGGGACATCCCTCTATGGGTACGACGGAGACGTCACGCTGTACTGAGTTTAATTAGGGCATCCGACACGGGAAAGTCTGGATCAGGACGAGTACCAAGTTTAGAATCCGTAAAGCTTTCTTCGGGGGAAGTCACCCCTGACATGGGAAAGTCTGGACAAGGACGAGTACCAGATTGGGTATCAGTGGAGTCTTCCCCTGAGGAGGGCATACAACCTGTACTGCATGCCCCTGGTGTTGTAGGGGATCCCGTTCCTCTCGGTTTGACAGATGAAGTTCCGGATTGGAACTTGGACTTATTGTTTGCGGAACCGCGAGAAGTTAAGAAACTGCGACCGGCAAAAGTGCACGAAGATACTACTTCGGTTCTACCGATGATAGAGCCTCGTGTTACACGAGGGGGTCGGAAGGTTCGAAAACCCCAGTTTTTGTCAGCATATGACTGCTCCTAGATAAGGAGGTCTAGGGTCATGTTAGAATTTTCTTTGGTGTTGATGCTAGAGGAAAAGGATAATCATGCTATGTCAGAAGTGAGCAGACTCGTCCAAAAGGTCCTAGGTGCATCCTGGGTCACTTGCACAAGTCAAAATGTAATTTGGGAAGGTCTGGTGCATAATTAATAATGGAAAAAAAAATTATGTGTAGCCTGCTTCCAGTGAAGAAGTGGAGTAGGTTAGAGGAATTAGGGCAGGTGAAGTTGTGATGTCTTGTTGTCCGCAACCGCCGCCTTATTGCTTGCGGAGGTTCGCGAATACCGTATCACTTTTCTAAATTCTCCATTAATCTGTCCAAGTCTCCCTTGTCTCTTTCGGATTGCACATGGAAATACTCGATGGCTTTCCCATGCATGCACTCCAAAAGTTTTCGGAGAGCTTTCTTCTTATTCCATGCCCTAATCTTGGATTCCAATTCGAATTTAATTCGAAATGGAATCCAAGTATCTTTTGCGCCAGAAAACACCAAAGTCTTCGGTAAATGTGGGCTGCGGCTACGCCTACGATATCCCCTAGTCGACCTACTAGTCCTCGGAGATCTCGATGCGCGGGAGTAACCGGAGCCACTATTACATCCACTATCATCAGTATCAGCTTCTGCTCCTGATGGTAAATCATCCGTTGCCGCCACCACAGGGGCTTGGACTACATTATTATTGATTACCGCAGGGGGCTGCGGTTGAGAATCGTACCTCACCCCCCTATGGCTAAATGGTGGAGGTAAGGCATACCGACTGGCCGCCTCAGCATCACATCTAGCAGGAGTCGAAGTCCTTGCATTCTGATGCACACCTATTGATCGAACGGCCTGTGTACCGACTTCTTGACTACCAACCTCCGTCCCTCGAGCTGGACCCGTATGAACGGAAGTTGGCAATCCAGAATTACGAACTGGTCCCCGAATACCTGGGGGATTGCCATGACCATAGACACGAGTCGATGGCATTACGCTCATCAATCCATCCATAAATGTAGTCTGGGAGTTGTCCAGCACAGCCGTAGGAACAGTGGTATCCTCCAATATTCCCTCATCGGCCTGTTGCTGAGCCGACTCCTGCCTTGGCTCTTGCTGAACAACCTCGCTGACCGGAAAGGTATTATTTAGTGGATTTAATTCCACTCCTACATGTGGAGCATTCACAGGTGCAGGTGGCACATTCACCTGAACATGGTGATTACTCGGCTGAACCGCAACTGCGTTCAACCGAGCATGGAATGTATTTACTGGTGCAGGCGATGGCGTTACTGGAACCGGAACTGCATTCGACCGATTTGGAACCTCTTCCCTACCCCTTTCAGTTAACTGTTGAGGTGTGTCAGCATTATCTGCTAGGTCCGCCTGAAGAGCGTCCCTTGTCTGTTCAGAGGTTACCTGCAATGAACTCTCTGATGCTCCCACACGTTGGTTTTTTAATAATGCAACGACAATTCTTATATCTGAACCCATTTGTTCTACTTTACCATCCACTTGACCTACTTGAGTATTTACTAAGTCAACCTTGACATCCACTTCACCTACTCTGTCATTCACTTGGTCAACTTTACCATCCACTTCCCCTACTCGAGTATTTACTTCCCCTACTTGAGTGTTTACTTGTTGACCTAATTGTTCAACCTTAATATCCACTTGGGTCTATTGACGCCCTTGAGTATCAACCTTTTCCTCTATTTCCCCTACTCGATCAGTCAATTCCTGATGCTGATCAACTACTGTTTCTACTTCATTCCGAAGACGCTGAATGACTTCTTCCCATTGATCATTCCTACTAGAAAAATCACTAATGAATTTCTGTATCTCGTGGTCCCTGGTGGCTAATTGACTCTCCAAGAACACACGATTTTCCACAAATTTCTTTTGCAATCCACGTAGATGACTTTCTTGAAGTTTTAATTGATACTCCATGAGTGTACTACCCCGCATCTCTACCCCAGTTATGGTTTCATGCAACAACAACTCAAAGGTATATTCCTTTGTAACTTGCAAAAATTCCTCAAATGGAATCAATTCATCTGGTCTTTGGAGAGCTACTAATGCATTAGCCCTAGCTGCACCAATACCTTCCAATTGAATCAATTCCTCACTTGTAGCTATTGCTACATTCAATGGCCCTATCTCACTATCTGCCATGTCAAGAATCGAAGTGAGCAGACAAGCCAACGGAAATTATAACCAATATTCTCCACTATATCACCCGAAACCGTCAAGGTCCTATCCAACCACCAATATATCAACCATTAACCAACCAGGCAACTGCAGAAATCAAATCATTAATTCACTATCCACCACTAGTATCGCCACAGTGTATCAGCCCGACTTAATCCGCTTTAAGTTGGCAAATACCGATGATAGGGATGGGGGAAAAAAAAAAAAATGTCAACCGGCACTCACCAACCCGTATAACCAGCGTGCGTCAGTTAACTTCCCTCTCCAAACAATTTGGAAAATACCGATCGGAGATGGGGAGTGTAAAATAAAAATAAAATAAAAAAAAAAAAAACCGATGTTGCGTAACTGGTATTTACCAACCAGTAGAACCAGTATGCCACAATCAGTTACCAAATGCAAACTGGGAAATACCGACCGAGGACAGATCACTAACTGGCACTCATTAACCAGCCGAACCAGTATGAATCGGTTCACTTTAATCACTTACCAATCCAAATTGGAAAAATACCGACTGCGGACTAATGTCGCTAACTGGCACTTACCAACCAGCAAAACCAGTATGAATCGGTTCACTTCAATCACTTACCAGTCCAAATTGGAAAAATACCGACTGCGGACTAATGTCGCTAACTGGCACTTACCAACCAGTAAAACCAGTATGAATCGGTTCACTCCAATCACTTACCAATCCAAATTGGAAAAATACCGACCGCGGACTAATGTCACTAGCTGGCACTTACTTACCAGTAGAACCAGTATGAATTAGTTCACCTCAATCAGTTATAAAATTTAAACTGGAAAATACCGACCGAGGACTAATATCGCTAACTGGCACTTACCAGTAGAACCAGTATGAATCGGTCCACTTCAATCACTTAACCAATCCAAATTGGAAAAATACCGACTGAAGATGAATCAAATAATTTGATTTTTAAATTGTACTAAATCGAGGAGTTAATAGTGAGTGAGTGAATAGCTTTTAACGTCGCTTTCAACAATATTTCAGCTATATCACGACGAACCAACTAAGCACCACCCAGCCCAGCCCAAGTCAGAATCCGACAGGATCCATTGTCAGAAACCGACCTATTACTAAACCAATGAGCCAATTTACAACCTGAAGATCTTTTAGTCAGGGAACACTACTCTTTTTTAATCTCCAAGATAATTCCTACTCTGCCACTAGAGTTATATTATAAATAATTTTCAATCTATTCAACCCCTCAAAATTATTTAATAGAAATTTCATTCAATATAATACAATCAAATGTTTTGAATTAGAATCCCTAGCTATTACTATAAAGGTAATGGTTGATCACTATAACAATATTTGCCAATTCTTATGCCTACTAGCAGTATCAGAATAAGATTAAATGTTGGCTCCTTGAGTGGATTATAGTGTAAAAAGGACTTCATTGAGGGCTGAAATCTATCCTAATTAATACGATGTCAATCAAATCACAAAAACACAACCTTGCATACATACACACATTAACACGCAACACAGAAAGCAACACACATGATAAACACACAATGATCGATGAAGGTTTTGTTATGAAATGATATATGAAATGATTTCACACCACAATATTTCAAATTATAAAAATCAAATAATGCCTATATAACCAGCATATTAAAGTTTAAGACCATTTTCAACCGGAGGGATCCACTGAGACCAGCTCTATAAATTTATATTAACTCAAACTTTCCTAATCCCTAACTGCACTATAAATTTAGAAAACAAAATAACAGCCGAATATTACGAACGCAAAAAAAAAAAAAAAAAATTAAATAAACTAATTAATTTAGAATTAAAGGCCGGTACTCAGTGGACAACAGCAAGCCCGGCGAATCAACTCCCAGACCAAGGGAAACTACTCTTGTAATACCCGACTAGATTTCCAAATTGTTCACATCGAGTGAACCGGTTTACTCATATAAAAATAAACCCCAAATCATCAGGTTTAATACCACCAAATGCGCGACACCGAAATTGCTCCTAATCCAGAGTTTTATTCCGGCGTTTTCTATCCTATTCCAAACAATAATATACTATTCTACCTTCTATATCACAGTTTGGAAATTGAAACTAAAATTGTCCCGCACGGACTTCACTCTAATCAACCCGAAAAAAAATTCCTAATTATTTACAATTAAATCCACAATTCCCACCGACCGCTAAATTTGTCCTTTATATCCGTATGTTTTGCTTTAATAAAACCGGAAATATCAAGCCAATATACCCGTCTAGAGGTTTCAAAAACCGAAAGCTCTCCGCTAGATTACTCGAAATTCAACATGGCGGCCGAAAAGAAAATGTCAGGAAGCCAAACAGCCAAGACCACGTGCGTTTCAGATATCGCCCTACAAGGCTATATTTAATTTTGCAATCAAAATTAGGCTTGTATTAGTTTACTTTGGCACCAGTTGAAGTAGCACTCAGTCCGGGAGAAGATGCGGCAGGCTTACCTGTGTAATAGTTCTTGCAAATCCCTCCGGCTGTATATAGTACCTCTTATCAGTACGGCTGGATGTGGTCGACTGGGGCGAGTTTAAGCATGGACTCCACGATCTCCCTTTTTCAGCCTCCTAGCTTTTCATTGGCTGAGGGTCTTCGGGACTTTCCGGCCATCTTCGCTGGTTCAACATGATCTCAGCGGCCACTACCACATATGGATAAAATATTCTTACTATTCCAAGAAAGGACCAATACGCTTACATTGTGTCAAAAATACACCAGTTATCATCGATTAAAAATATATTCTGGGATAAAGACACAGGGAAGCGCTCGGATTGATGAACCACAGCTCAAGTGATCAGCCAGGTGTCTGTGCACCGCCCGCTGCCATCGAGGCCAGGGATTAACTTCTAGTATAGTGGGAATGGCCCATTTCTCACCCTTTTGGGGAAAAAACTAATCAATGAAAAATTTGCTACATCCAACTTATAATCATGTTTATTCCAGTTTGGCATCGACACCGTTATTATTGGCAGCCAGTTCAGGAGGCTTGTCGGCAGTGAAATGTCTGATCACTCTGCATGCTGACATCACCAAACGGGACCGCTCTGGTAACAACATGGTGAACCTGGCTGCACTTAGGTTCCACACCAATGTACTAGAGTACCTGATAGAATGGAACCACCCTGATGTCCCCGTCTGGAAACTCCTTGTCCGTAAGTCTGCCTTTATATTAAGCAAAATGACTGCCTTAAAGCAAAAATAAAAAAATGCTTTCAAAAACTAGAAAAGTTTTACCTTCAGATACTATGGTCCAACTTTGGCTTACATACCATTCTTGCGAGTTAGTGTATCAGTCCATCTGTTAGAATAGCAGTTCTGGATATAAATAGATAAAGGGGTTTCCTCCAAATCAAACCAATCAGTGAATGTGCTGAGCTAATTAAAGCTAGCTGATTATGCCAATGGGCTACAAGGTACGAGATGTTACAGGTTTGAATTTCATTGCTGGCCAAACTACTTTGATGTCAGGCTGAAATCAACATTGGAAGTCAAAGCAAAACTGCAGGCTTAGGATGCCGACATGCTAATTGTCTACTTAGTGGGGGGGGACTTGGAAACACCGGTGTCCGTAATTCCATGATTCCGTAATTCCGTAGTTCCATAAGATTTTCTTGTCCGGACAATAATTCGTGAACGGTTTAACCGATCAACTTCAAACTTGGGGTGTGCCTTGACATTGGTGAGAGGACGGTTGGGATTGTTTTCCAGCAGTGTGCGTAATCTAATATGGCCGCCGTCAGCCATATTGGATTATAAGCAGTTGGATCTTAGATTTTCTTGTTCGGACATTAACTCGTGAATGATTTAACCGATCAACTTCAAACTTGGGGTGTGCCTTGACATTGGTGAGAGGACGGTTGGGATTGTTTATCAGCAATGTGTATAATCCAATATGGCCACTGTCAGCCATTTTGGATTATAAGCAGTTGGATCTTAGATTTTCTTGTCCGGACAATAACTCGTGAACGATTTAACCGATCAACTTCAAACTTGGGGTGTGCCTTGACATTGGTGAGAGGACGGTTGGGATTGTTTTTCAGCAGTGTGCGTAATCTAATATGGCCGCCGTCAGCCATATTGGATTATAAGCAGTTGGATCTTAGATTTTCTTGTCCGCACAATAACTCTTGAACGATTTAACCGATCAACTTCAAACTTGGGGTGTGCCTTGACATTGGTGAGAGGACGGTTGGGATTGTTTTCCAGCAATGTGCATAATCTAATATGGCCACCGTCAGCCATATTGGATTATAAGCAATTGGATCTTGTCCGGACAATAACTCGAGAATGATTGAACCGATCTACTTCATATGTGGGGAGTGCCTTGACATTGTTGAGAGGAGGATTAGGATTGTTTTTCAAGGACGTGCTTAATCCAATATGGCCACCATCAGCCATATTGGATTTCATTGGATTTTAAGCAGTTTGATCTTGTCCGGACAATAACTAGAGTACGATTCAACTGATCTACTACAAACTTGGGGAGTGCCTTGACATCGGTGAGAGGACGGTTGGGATTGTTTTTCAGCAATGTGCATAATCCAATATTGCCGCCGTCGGCCACATTGGATTATAAGCAGTTGGATCTTAGATTTTCTTGTCCGGACAATAACTCGTGAATGATTTAACCGATCAACTTCAAACTTGGGGAGTGCCTTGACATTGGTGAGAGGACGGTTGGGATTGTTTTTCAGCAATGTGCATGATCTAATATGACCGCCGTCAGCCATATTGTATTATAAGCAGTTGGATCTTGTCCGGACAATAACTCGAGAACGATTCAACCGATCTAGTTCATACCTGGGAAGTGCCTTGACATTGCTGAGAGGAGGATTAGGATTGTTCTTCAAGAACGTGCTCAATCCAATATGGCCACCATCAGCCATACTGGATTTCATTGGATTTTAAGCAGTTTGATCTTGTCTGGACAATAGCTGGAGTACGATTCAACTGATCTACTTCAAACTTGGGGAGTCACTTGACCTTGGTGAGATCCCGGTTAGGATTGTGTTTCATGAACGAGCATAATCCAATTTGGCTGCCATCTATCAGCGATATTGGATTATGTTGCATTTTAAGCAGTTGCATCTTGTCTGGACAGCAACTCTAGAATAATTCAACTGATCGACTTCAAACTTGCAGTTTGGCTTGACATCGGTGAGAGGACAGTTGTCATTGCTTTTCAGTTACCTGTGTAATCCAAGATGGCCACCGTCAAGATATCATCGACCAAAAAAATCGACCATAGAGGTCCATGGCCCCCGCAGCAGCAGCGCCAGTTATGGTGGAAGTAATCAACCTTAACTGATGCTGCTAGCGGGGGACATGGACCTCTATGGTCGATTTTTAAAATTGTCTGGACCTGTTAAGATGCTTTCATTCATGTAACACATCATGCCACATGTTTCAATGAACAGAAAATCGGTTGATCTTTCATGTAAGTTTAATTGTTTAGGCCTTCAGATTACTAAAAAGCAACTCATCTAGACTTGATTGACTTTTCCAGATATACCATTGTCTTTCTTTGTCGGGATATGGATTTATCAAAATTATTACCCCTCGGCCATTTTGGCCTCGGGGTATTGTCGTCGCCATGTACGTACGTCCGTCCGTAAGTCCGTCCGTTACCGCATTTTAGGCAAAACCGCTTGAGACACAACCACCAAATTTTCAACACTTATTTATCTAGTGCTAAACCAGACACCTATTGAAAGTGGCTCCCCTCGGCCCATATTTTACAGAGTTCTGCCCCTTTGCAGATATATTAATTTCTATTTCTGTCCTATATGCCTGAATGTAACCAGCTATATCTGCAGAACTGTGTGACGGTATAGCTACTATATTTTGGACACTTATTTATATTGTTGTATTCTACAAGCCAACAAAGGATTACTCGCCTCGGCTTATGGAGTTATGTCCCTTTCTGATGTAATAATCTCCGATTTTGTTATTTGTAGCTGAATGTCCAAGTTATTTCTGCAGATCCGTGTTAGGTACAGCTTATTGGTCTCGATTCTTATTTCACAGAGTGCTAAGTCAGACGCCTATCGAAAGTGGCTTCCCTCGACCCATATTTTACAGAGTTCTGCCCCTTTACAGATATATTAATTTCTATTTCTGTCCTATATGCATGCCTGAATGTAACCAGCTATATCTGCAGAACTGTGTACGATATAGCTACTATATTTTCGAAACTTATTTATATTGTTGTATTCTACAAGCCAACAAAGGATTACTCGCCTCGGCTTATGGAGTTATGCCCCTTTCTGATATAATAATCTCCGATTTTGTTATTTGTAGCTGAATGTACAAGTTATTTCTGCAGATCTGTGTTAGGTACAGCTTATTCGTCTCGGTTCTTATTTCACAGAGTGCTAAGTCAGACGCCTATCGAAAGTGGCTCCCCTCGGCCCATATTTTACAGAGTTATGCCCCTTTACAGATATATTAATTTTTATTTCTGTCCTATATGCCTGAATGTAACCAACTATATCTGCAGAACTGTTTGGTATAGCTACTATATTTTAGAAACTTATTTATATTGCTGTATTCTACAAGCCAACAAAGGATTACTCGCCTCGGCTTATGGAGTTATGCCCCTTTTGGATGTAATACTCTCCGATTTTGTTATCTGTAGTTGAATGTACAAGTTATATCTGCAGATCCGTGTTCGGTACAGCTTATTCATCTCAGTTCTTATTTTACAGTAGTGCCAAGTCAGATGCCTATCAAAAGTGGCTCCCCTCGGCCCATACTTTACAGAGTTATGTCCCTTTACTGATATATTAATTTCTATTTCTGTCCTATATGCCTGAATGTAACCAACTATATCTGCGAAACTGTGTTCGGTATACATGTAGCTACTATATTTTGAAAACTTATTTATATTGCTGTATTCTACAAGCCAACAAAGGATTACTCGCCTCGGCTTATGGAGTTATGCCCCTTTCGGATGTAATAATCTTCGATTTTGTTATCTGTAGCTGAATGTACAAGCTATATCTGTAGATCTGTGTTCGGTACAGCTTATTTGTCTCGGTTCTTATTTTACAGAGTGCTAAGTCAGACGCCTATCGAAAGTGGCTCCCCTCGACCCATATTTTACAGAGTTATGCCCCTTTACAGATATATAATTTTTCTATTTCTGTCATATATGCCTGAATGTAACTAAGTACCAGTATATCTTGATCATCCCACATAGAACTATCTCTTCCCCAATTCACACTACACATGGGTCTCAATCACTTGGGAAAAGCCGAGGGGTTTTGATTAGATCAATCTCATGTTATTTTGTGATAGGGGCATTTCGAGACCCACCAAGGGATCATTTCAGTGGGAGGCTTTCTGGAGGTGTGTCTTCGTTTTATGAATGTGATTGCGCCGTTGTCGGATCTCACTGGACCAATTGGATGTGACCAATTGGGAAATGCCCTAATATACTCAGATATCACCCGGTACTGCATGGCTATGAGCAGAAGTTTCTACGTATGATCGTGCCATATGCGTTAGGATGATGATTAACATCATGGATTGAGGACATTGATCTTAGAAATGCAGAGCTTAGAGGAAGGAGATAAATCTGTCAGTGTCACATCTCCCGATCGAGGAAAAAAAAAAATTGTGTTCAATTAGTTGGAATACATGACAGTATGGTGATAAAAGAAGTTTCAGTAGGGGTGACAAGCTTTACCATTGTCATTCCGCATACAAGTTGTGCAAACACATATTAAAAAAAAAATAGATTTATCAAAAATCTGCAGATTTTCCGTCTTATGTTACGTCCGACATACTAATTATGCTAATTAACTTTATTTGCAGTAATATTTCATGAGGTTTGTGATTCCCCTTGCTTGTGTGATGGGTGACACATGCCCCAAATTTTATGCTTCCATCCCATGTTCTTTAGCTGTACACTACCAAAATGCAGAGTCCGTCTTCATTGCCTGCCAGTGTTTGTCCGACATAATCCGTCCTCGTTTGTCCGACACATAAGTAAGTTTTCAGCATATTCTGAGTGCATATTCAGAGCAGACCATCACAATACACACTTATAGTGATACACAGTCATTTCTTCTCTGTACCTAAGCACTGTTTGGTTCGTGGTATTCATAATTGTAGTATTTTCAAATGTCGGACAAACAAAGACAGACAGGTTTTCCTCCCCATTTGTTTAACATTGTCCGTCTTAGTTTGTCCAACTATTTTGGGGCATAAAGGCATATTTTTAAAAACTAGTAAATAACTGTTATTTTCATATCAAGTTAAAGAACCTTGTATTCTTCACATAACTTTATCATTTTCAACATAGTTTATTTCAATCAAGTGCCTATTAATTTAAAAAAAGATACGTTTCCATCAGCTTTTCCGTCTTTGTTTGTCCGACACTTTGTCATGCTTTGTACTAATTTCTTCACAGATACGTTAAATTTTTCAAGTCAAACACTGAAAGTATTCATATCTGTAAAATACTGTCCTAAAAGTCCCCTTGCAGTAGAAATCCATTTTCTATTCCCTTATAATGTATTGTTTTACCCCCCATTTTCCGTCCTGTGTTTGTCCAACATTTTCAGTGATGCTGTACTAAAACAGGTCTGAGAATACTAACACACTTGAAGACTATGTTAACACTATAATTTTAATATAGCTGAGAGATATCGCCATCAAATAATGTAAAGAAGAAGAGCTGTAGTCTATTTTATATTTTGAGCTTCAGTGTCCCATATTTCCCTACCCGAAAAAGTTAGCGCTCGGAACGCGTGCGGAATGCATTCCTACAGCTTTTGTGTGATTGCAATCCGCATGCATTAAATTGGAACCTTCATGATTATGCACTCGAGTGATCGCTTGTTTCAAGTTGCTGTACATATTATGCGATCATTATGCCTTCCAAGTGTGGAAGGCATAATGATGCCTTCGAAGTGTGGAAGGCATAATGATCAGAAGCGCTCCTCATCTTGAATGCATGCGGAAGCCATAATGATCGCATGGCATTAATAATTGAATGATCAGCATGAACGCATTCCGCATGCATGCATTCAAAAGCTCTTGTATACTAGCAATAACATAAATCAAATGACTGACATTTTAAATGGGCAAATGTAAAGTACATTGTAAGCTACAGATGTACATGTAGAGGTTGTATGAATTGATGATAGTTAATAAATTTGTTAACTTTGCTTAATTCAGAACATACACACTATATAAGTTCACTGGTTTTAACCTTGCTCCCTTTCATAGCATTTTGTACTGCCTGTCCACTTCGAGGTCAGTGCAAACTAATAAATCATGCAGATGTCCAGCTACTTCCTCTCAAATTTAATGGGTTGCCCTTAAGCTGGCCTTATGGCCATGTGTTTACTATCTGCTATGTTAAAACTCTTTCCACACTAAGGAGAGATCATTCTCTCCTCTCAGCTTTGCTCAGTTCAGTCCTTCATTTCGTTTCATGTTAATTGTTCAGTATTCTATATTTTATTTCTTCACTACAGCAGATTGTGCTATTTTGAGTTAGCATCATTGGCACCACACATGTGCTGGACATAATGTTGAACTTTGTCTTTCCAACGGAGATTCTTGTGCAGTGACTATTGTTTTTGCTTTCCTGTTTTGGATAATATTCGGAGTTGTATACTTGAACTATCATGCCTCGTGTAAGGCCTGGTCGTCCTCGCAAAGCCCCACAGCGGTTCTCTCCTGATGCTGTCCCAAATACAATATCTGAACATGTGACGAGCAGTCCGCCAGCTGCTCAAACAGTAAGCATCACCATGGATGAACTTCGGTCAATGGTCAGGGCGGAAGTCTCATCTGAGAGGGAGGGAATGAACCAACAACCACTCTCTCCGGCTTCAACAAGTAGGCAGCCTGTCACACAGCCACTGGAGAGAGAGATAGCCCCTCCTGACCTGCATCAATCTGCAGCTCTTCATATCCCAGGTATCCAGAACTCCAACAGCAGCATCCGGAACGATTTAGGTAGGGAACTTGGTCATTCTACCATAGAAACTCTGGGTACTGCCAGATCGTTACCGGTCATTCCACCTTTTAACCTGAAGCTACCATACATTGAGAATGCTTCACTACACCAGGTTGCCGACAGACAGCGTTTCGTTGAGCTGCGTGAACTTCTGCCAGAAAACATTCATTCTTCCAGCTCGTATCCGCAAACAAAAATCCACATTGATTCCGACAATCCTGGTCAGGCCTTCACAACAACAGGTTTGACCAGGAAACAGCAGATAGGTGGGTTCGAGCGGTGGGTGCAGGCATTCGCAACTTATGCTGCCTACCGTTCTTTCTATTTCCCGGAAGAAGCCATACCTATGTTAAACTATCTTCGTTTCATGGCTAGCAGGGCTCTACATTACAAGCCAGAGGCCTGGACTCAGTATGACAAGCATTTTCGTTTGGAGCTGGCCCGGTATCCAGGTTCTCAGGACTGGGGTTCGCCGAATCAGAGACTGGATTACGATTAGACTGTCCAAAACTAAATCGAATGAATTCGAGCGGTTATGCCAATATCAGTAATGCTGGTACCAGTAATGCAATTAACAATGCTATAAATTTGCAACAAAGTCCTTATGTGTGGCGAAATCAAGCTCAGCAGCAACAGCAGTCTGAGGCTCCACAGAAACAACCAACTGGTGTGAATATTGGCTCCCCCATGTCCATCTGTCGGGAGTTTAACCGTGGACGGTGCCTAGCTACACCCTGTCGTAACGGTCGTGTTCACATTTGTAGTACATGCTATGCCACAGATCATAGTGCTGTCTTTCACGGTGCTCCACAGCCCTTTCGCGAAGTTTCCTTCCCCAGTGACACATAGTGCCGCCCGTGGTGCACTGGAACAACGGTTGAGTTTCTTACTCGATTACAGCCTCAACCTTCCACCAAGCGAACTTACCAAACAGGCATTGTTTATCATGTTCAATTTATCAACTTTTGTTCAAGTTATGACTTGCGTCCTGTGCTAGCAGATCCACACACATGCTCACTATTTGTCACCTATTTAGAGGCCAATGCAGGGTGATGACTGCACACAGCAGGTTCTACGCGGTGTTAAACGTATACATGGAAGCCCAGTGGATCAGCGTCTACCTATAACTTTTGATATTATGAAAGTGTTAAAAATGCCGCGTCAGCCCTGTTGTGCTTATGACAAGTTAATGTTGTTGTCTGCATTTTGTCTGGCATTTTTCGGATTCCTGCGTGCTAGTGAATTCTCCTCTCCCACTGATTCTTCGTTCAATCCCACCTTCCATCTCTTAGCCTCCGATATTCAATGTCACAATGGTGGTATCACTCTTCACAATAAATTAGCTTCAAAAACTGACCCTTTCCGTCGGGGTACTACATCCATAATTGATTGATTCCTCAAAACATCCGTATGCCCTGTGCGCGCACTTCCAAATTACATGTCTAGAAGAACCGCTCATCAGGATTTACCTTTGTACATTTTCTCTGAAAATAAATATTTAACTCGAACATGCTTGACACGTCACCTGAAAAATCTCCTTCAGGTGACGGGTATGCCAATTCACCGCATTAACACGCATAGCTCCCACGTGGAAGCGATGAGCACCGCAGCTCAGGTTGGATTCTTAGACTAGGAAATCCAAGGACTGGGGCGATGGCGATCAGATTGTTATCGTCCGCATATTCGGACCTCATCAGCATATCAGCAGACAGCTGCCTCTCGCTTGGGCTCACAATCGGTCTCTCCAATAACAGGTGTTTTTTTGTGAACTCATTGTGCCAAGTTCATTTGGATGTGTTTTCTGATGGATTATACTGCCCTGCTATCTTATGGATTTATTAATTGTCGCATACCTCAAGTACATTGCTTTTCGTTCCTCTTGTATTGCATACTGTAAAACAGAATGACTCTTTGACACATGTCATCATTGTTGCATCATATATACCAGTGTGTTTTTACTGGATTTGCTGTGCCATTTTACTACGTTAGCTAGTTCTTACCCTTTCACGGCATTGTATCAATTACTGATCCGAACGATGTGGCTGCGCTATATTGACTATATTGAACATGACAATTTCTCACATTTTCATCATGAACTCATGATCTCTGTACCTGATCAGTTCTCTTAGTTTGCTAGTTCCGGAATTATGTTCGGATTTCCAATAATATATCGCCCACTAACTGTTTCTGCGGTCGTTGTGGTACAGTTGTCGCCAGGGGTGAGGGGGAGGGGGGGGCAAATTTGGGGAACCTATTTTGGGGGCGCCGCGGTTGCGTGTACACTTGCCCTGACTCTGAAGGATTCCTCTGCGGCTCTGATGGTCACGTCACGTGTGAGGTGTGGGATACATCCATGTTGTACACATATCATACGACTATTGCTGTCCCCCCTTGCTCTGGCTCTGTCAGGCCAAATCGCAAAGTCCTTTGGTTACGTCAGTCAGTGAGGTATGCCCTGCCGGCGTCCACCCATTCATGGCATAACCTGTGTTACGTTCATTTATTTACGCTAGTCAATGCCCATCTTAGTTATGAATTAAATGATAGTTAATAAATTTGTTAACTTTGCTTAATTCAGAACATACACACTAAGTTCACTGGTTTTAACCTTGCTCCCTTTCATAGCATTTTGTACTGCCTGTCCACTTCGAGGTCAGTGCAAACTAATAAATCATGCAGATGTCCAGCTACTTCCTCTCAGATTTAATGGGTTGCCCTTAAGCTGGCCTTATGGCCATGTGTTTACTATCTGCTATGTTAAAACTCTTTTCACACTAAGGAGAGATCATTCTCTCCTCTCAGCTTTGCTCAGTTCAGTCCTTCATTTCGTTTCATGCCCACCCACCCGCATTCCATTCATTTCTGGACATCTCATTGTCCCATTTCCATATCAGCAATAAAAGGGGGCGCCGCGGTTGCGTGTACACTTGCCCTGACTCTGAAGGATTCCTCTGCGGCTCTGATGGTCACGTCACGTGTGAGGTGTACGTGGGATACATCCATGTCGTCACATATCATACGACTATCACTGTCCCCCCTTGCTCTGGCTCTGTCAGGCCAAATCGCAAAGTCCTTTGGTTACGTCAGTCAGTGAGGTATGCCCTGCCGGCGTCCACCCATTCATGGCATAACCTGTGTTACGTTCATTTATTTACGCTAGTCAATGCCCATCTTAGTTATGAATTAATGCTATTTATACAGTACAGTTCAAACCTTCTGAAGAGCAAAATTGGTCCAACATAAACATTTCAAGTAACTACATGTAACTTTATCAATGACCTGAAACTGACCATTAATGAATTCATTAATACATTGTAAATGCAAGTGGAAATACTTAAATTATACATACATGCTAAAATTTAGATATATTCAGAATGTATCCAAAGTGTATAATGGCAATTTTTCAAACTGTAGTGACCTTTAAGCTAGTGAGTAATTCACAGAATGACAGACTTTCCATCAAATATTAATATCTTAGTAGATTTATGTGGAAATACGCTGTGATCCATTGTCTCTGGAGTGGAGTGACCCTCTCCGGACCAAGAACTGTGCAAATTGTGTATTCCTCACATCAAAGAATTCACTACAAATAACTTCTCTTTCCATGTTTCTGCCAGCTAAAAACCTCACACCAGTATATCATGTTGTGTTCTTCAATTCTGGTTGAGCATTTTAGGCTATATCCAATGTGAAATATCCAAAACTGCAGCTAAAGAAAATACTGCTACTGCATGGTGGTGGTGGTTAATATTTGAAATCTGGTCATATGATAGTATCCCCCTTTAAATTTGGCGGGGTTTCCATGGAGATCGGTGATTAATGGTCTATGAAATCAAAACCATCTGTTGGTCTGGAGACAGATACCAAGCGATCATTTAAGCGATCATTTTGGATTGCTTGGACTTAGAAAGTTTTTCGTCTGACCACTTGGACTTTGAAAAGAAGATGTAAGGATCGCTTGACCATAAGAAAATGATCAGTCAGATCACATAAATGATTGCATGGTTAACACATTTGGGTAAAAGTGATCGGTTGGATAGCATAATGATGGCAAAATGAGCGCTTGGAGCGCTTCATCCTGTCAAGAATGATTGATTGGATAGCATCATCATTGCAAAATGAGCGCATAGAGCGCTTAATGATCACATAGATGGCATGGATGGCATAGGGAATGCATGCGGAAGGCGATCCGCATGCGATCTGCATGCAATCCGCATGCAATCCCTTCATTTATTTGTTACACCTTAGCGTATAAACACCCATATACATAACTTGCAACAGAAGATTTTTGCAGGCTTTCTGCCCAACGTAAACTTGAACTTTGACATGAAAATGTATTAGGATTCTTCTTTGCCCTATGGGAGAGATATCCCAAATTATGTTTAGTATCAATCCATAACTGCATGGAACTGGAAATATCACACAGACAAGAAAAGTTAACAGACAGAATGATGGACATAAATCAAGATCACAATATACAGTCTCGTCTCGTCATATTTGTCCCCACCGGACACCGGAGGGGGACTTAAAGGATTGGGTCTGTCCATCATTCTTTCATTCCGTCGCTCCGTCATTCCGCCGCAGATTCCTTGTGACTGAAATAACTAAAAAACTGTTTGTCCAATTGACATCAATAGTATGGTAGTATGAGTCGGAGGATGGCTGGGATTGTATTTCGGCAACCTATGTAATCCAATATAGCCGCCATGGCCGCCAAGGCCTTAACCCCTTTTCAGTCTGATGATGCTACCTAAGCTTTTGACTGCAGTAATCCAATATGGCCACCATGACCTCCATTCAGCCATGCTACTTAGGCTTGTGACTGCAGTAACTCAAAGACCCCTCTTCAACCATGCTACATAAGCTTGTGACTGAAATAACTCAAAACTATTTGTCCGATTCATATCAAACTTGGACAGTGGTTTGATACGAGATGATGGCTAGCTGGTATTGCTTTAATTTCCTGCAACCTGCGTAATCCAATTTGGCTGCCATGCTCAATAAGCTTGTCACTGCAACTGAAATGCGATTTGTCTGATTGACTTAGTCTTGACAGTCGTTAGATCTGAGTGAGATAATGGCTGGGATTGTTTTTCGGCATCCATCCTAACGTAGCCAGGATTTACGGCGGGGTGGTTAACCGGACACTCCAAAAGGGCACATCAGGGGGTTCGCTGTATGCGAAAACGGGCAAATGGGGGTTCGCTTCAGTGTTTGAGAAGGGCATTTATATGAGAAAAATATATAATATTTCCGAAAGGGGGGTTCGCCCAAACCCAGAACCACTTCCCCCCTTGGCTACGGGCCTGCTTAAGTAAGCTTAATGGTCACTGGCATAACTCAAGAATGATTTTACTGACTGAGATCAAACTTGCCCAGTGGTTTGGTATGAGCGAGAGGATGGCTGGGATTGTTTTTCACCATCTGCATTATCCAATATGGCCACCATGGCCTTCACCCCAGATTCGGCCGTTCTAAGCTTGTGACTGCAATAATTGAAGAAAGATTTCATCGACTGACATTTGGTATAAGAGTAGCAATGGCTGCATAGCATTTGCTTGTTTTCGGCAACCTTCATGACATGATCTACACATATCACACATCGCTGTTTACCATATTTCACACTTATTGACATTTCAGAACTGAACTATCGCCTATTTCAGAACAACTTCATTTCTTCATTAAAACAGATGTAAACTGTCATATAATCTCTTTTCAATTCTCAGATAATGTAGCAAATGTTTTAAACACCCAATACTCAAACAAATTTCCCATCATTCCATGTACAATAAGTAGAACATTTTATCAACTTTTCATGTTGCCATACTGTCTGTCACAGGTATCGATGGTGGGGGACATGGCCATGGACTGCTTGAGTTTTCATTCAACTGGTGTTTGTATCAGCTGCATATTCTTTAGGCAACTAACTGACCAAGAAAAGTTTTACTTTATAATAAATCCACCAAACCATCTATCACCAAAAGTTGGAGAACTTTTATTTCAAATGTTACAAGAGAGAACCAAGCATCTTGCGGATCTTACTGCCACAGGATCTTAATATGACCAACTTTTAGTATGTATGGTCTATTTATGTGTATTTGTGAACATAGTATAGTTTGTTTTTTTTTGTCTATTGTTTGTTTCATGTGTATGTATATTGTTTGTTTTATCTGTTGTTATATCATATACATGTAGTGCTTGTTTCATAGGTTTATGTCAATGTTGTTTTGTAGGTTCTTATGTCATAGCATTTGTTTTATAGATTTTTATATCATAGTGTCTATTTTACATGTCGTAGTGTTTGTTTTATCTGTTTTTACCCCTCGGCCAGGTATTGTCGTCGTCATGTACGTCTGTCCGTCCGTCCGTCTGTCCGTCACACCTTTCTCGTTACCAAGATATCTTCAGAACGACTTACCCTAGGCACACCAAACTTGCAGTGCACATCCGTATGCTTGTGACCCAGAACCCTATTGAATCTGGACCTGATTGGTTAGAAACTTTGGTGGCCATCTTTAATTTATGCGAAACCATCACAGGTTTCTTGTTACCAAGATATCTTTAGAACGACTTACCCTAGGCACCCCAAACTTGCACTGCACATCCATATGCTCATGACCCAGAACCCTATTGAATCTGGACCCGATTGGTTGGAAACTTTGGCTGCCATATTTAATTTATGCGAAATCATTAATCTTGTGTATCTTAGGTACCATTTCTCTGTTCAGTGTGAAACTTGGTATAGATCATCGATGCATCAAGAAACTTCAAAGGAATGACCAAACCAGTTTCCCTGATTCGGTGAAAACTTTGGCGGCCATCTTTAATTTATGCAAAATCTTCAATGATATATATCTCTGATAACATTCAAGTGTTCTATACGAAACTTGGTATACAGCATCGATGTATCAAGAGATCTGCAATGTATAGCCACATCAGTTCCTCTTGAGTGGCGGGAAGGATGGGCGGCCATCTTTAATTTATGCAAAATCATTAATGATCTCTATCTCTGATACTGTTCGAGTGCTCGATGTAAAATTTGGTATATATCATCGAAGCATCAATAGACTTGCGATAAATGACAGTTCTGGCGTTTCTGATTGGGCGGAACCTTGGCGGCCATCTTTAATTTATGCAAAATCTTCAATGATATATCTTTGATACCATTTCAGTGTTCTATATGAAACTTGGTATCCAGCATCGATGTATCAAGAGACTTGCAATGAATAACCACATCGGTTCCTCTGAGTGGCGGGAAGGATGGGCGGCCATCTTTAATTTATGCGAAATTATTAATGATCTATATCTCTGATACGGTTCAAGTGCTCAATGTAAAATTTGGTATACATCGATTAGACAGTTCTGGTTTTTCTGCTTGGGCGGAAACCTTGGTGGCCATCTTTAATTTATGCAAAATCTTTAATGATGTTTATCTTTGATACCATTCAGTGTTCTATATGAAACTTGGTATACAGAATCTATGTATCAAGAGACTTGCAATGAATAACCACATCAGTTTCTCTGAGTGGTGGGAAGGATGGGCAGCCATCTTTAATTTATGCGAAATCATTAGGGATCTCTATCTCAGATAATTTTCAAATGTTCGATGTAAAATTTGGTATACATCGTCGATGCATCAACAGACTTATGTGATGAATACCGGTTTCTCTGATTGGACGGAAACGTTTGAGGCCATTTCTAATGGCAAAATTTTTCATAATCTGTATATTTGTTACTTGACTGCTTGGTGTTCCTGAAGTCTTGTTTTAAATTGAATACATTATGAATGGCTGGCGCCCATAGCCGAGGGGTTTTTCAGATGCGCAGCTTCGTATTATGTCATAGGTTTGCCCTACCTGTTTTATGTCATAGCACAGGTGTCTGTAAGCCTAGTATAGGTTTTACTTGTGTAATGTTTGTTTTATGTCTAATGCCATAGTATTGTACATGTCCCATGTCTTAATAATTTCTGTATGCATCATATATGGAAATAAAGTATTATTATTATTATAGTATTAGGATTATGACCGATTGGAGTATACTTACCCTTAACTTCGTACATCAAGCAAATAGATGTCGGGCTACTTCTTCTGTACATTTGTTGGAGATCATTTGAAGAGCTGATTCCAAAGAATTGTCGTTGTGTGAATGTTTGACAGCTTTTAAGTATATTATACTGGGGCCTTTGCTCACGGGTAAATTGTATAGATCGTTCTTGACATCTTGTGGACATGGTGGAAGGTAAAACTGTAACCTGAATTCTTATACTGCTGCCATTGTCAGTTGTTATATTACAAACACAATCTTTCATTCCTGGAGGAATTTCCATACTGCTCGTATATCCAATGTCGTTGAAGGTGATGATATTCTCGTAACATGTCCTGGCAACTGAAGACAGGATGAATATGAGCAGTTAATTTCCATGGAGTTTCTAAAACAGTGGTTGATCTTTCCTTTTATCACAATGACACATGCAAATGCATTTTGCAGCTGCATATATTTCTGCATTTCTATTTCTCTCATTTTATGTATGATTCTTAACCAAAGAATTAATAGATTGTGAAACTAGCTGTCACCACTGTCAAAATTGATTAATACATACTTTCAAATGGAAACATTGTTCATCATGAAGTTAGAGCTCTGCCCAAAATTATGTGTTATTACATGTATTGGATATTATTCATAGCTCTGACATTTATTCTGTTAAAATTATCTGTTTTGAAATCTACCTGGTTTCCGAGTAGAACTGCATCCATAAACAATGGCTTCTGTCGAGATAAGAAAATAATACAGTGGTTGAATTACTTCAGTTGAATATTTCTAGCCGAGCATGAATAAACCTTGAAGTTTACTGTTTCTTCTTCTGTTTATATGAAGTTAGTTCTCGTACTCCCCCTCCCCCCACATCGTATTATTTACTAGTCCTGCTAGTGCAATTAAGCCTTGCCTATATCATAAGCCCTTTGTGGATCGGAAGCTTACATCATACTTTGATAGAATGCATCCGCTACTCTTTGGTCGGGAGGAGGGACTCAATCTCCTAATAGAAGCCTCACTCCGCCCCATAAGCTATTCCAGAAGCTGACATGTACATCATGTCCCCCATTCCCACAGTCACTAGGTACTTCTCTGAGCCTAATGTATGGAATACCTGTCCCATAATGAGTTCAACACACCTTATATCAGCCATGCCATTGAATATTAAGATAAATTTACATACATCAATTCAAACTACCACAACAGCAGCTAGAGAAAATGTCTTTAATATGTTCCTAGTTTCTATTAGGCCCTGTTATTGAATGAGTGGCTTATGGAACTAAACTGTGTTGATCATGACTTTTGACATCTTACCTTTTTGTACAAGGAGAATGAAGGTGATCAGTAACTGCGGTAAAGCCATAATCATCATCATTCCTCTTTCACCATCAATGCTTGATTGGTTATCTCTCCCTCTCATGAAGCTTCTGAATTCTTTGGATCATTTAAAACGGAGAATACACCTTCTTACTATCGTTGCGCAATTATAATAGTTGCACGTTCTTACTGAACAACAGTTGAATGTTTTAGAGCATGTGACACATATAGCCAACCCAAAATCAATTCTTCCCATAGTATCCAAATATAAGGCGTATGTCAATAAATTTGGCACAGATTAATTTGTGTCCAAGCAACGCAAGCATTTCTCGTTGGATCATAAATTTGCCGAGTTTTAATATACCGGCCGACATGTATGTGTTTTGCACACCTTTACGTATCAGGGGGTTGAGCTGTCAATGGGAACACAAAGTCCTGTTTACCTGACAAAGTTATTAATGAGCAGGAAGTGCCTCTGTAGATCAAAATGGTCTGAGATGATCTGACAAACCGGATTCTTTTGGTTTTTCATATTCAAGGCGGTGTGATATGGTGAATCAGGTCACCCTGATTGATTTTGAAAAGGAGAAGCCAGAAGATTTTTGCAGGGGACAAAACTGGACAAAATGTGGAATATTTAGAAATTTTAGCGTGCACTAAGCATGCATGTTCCTTGAGGATGAAATGAAATATTCAAGGGTCCTGGGCTTAGTCGTTTCGCCTATTGTTGATCAATCTGATACCCTGCAAACACTGGATAAATTAGCTTCTTGCCTTTTTTTTTGCCACTGCGCAAGTTTGATGGCCTGTGTTTACTTCTTAATGCAGACAGTATCCAATATCTCCTTATTCCTGCAATAACCACACCTCCTGCATGTCACACTAATTGTGATTGGTTAGTATCGTGGGGTTAGAGTTCACCGACTAGTGTGCTTCACTGTCATTGAACAGAGTGACAAGATTGTAAAACTGGCAGGTGTAAAAGCCAGAAATTTTTTATCCGTGTGATGCACAGATCATTCAAGTACCTTGTTTGTTGGCTGTAGAGCATATACTACAGCTAAGGCATGCAACATATGGATATGGTCTACAGCATAGGTACCAATCTGACAGTAATTCCGCATTCACTTTCAGCCCATATTAAGGAAATGCCTTGTGATGTTCCGAATACAGATTTGCTGCTGAGCTATTTATACAATGAAAATGGAAATTAGGTTGTAGGAAATTGATTTCCGTCCTACCTGTATTTACACCTGTCATATTACTGTTTGCCTTCTGGAACAAACAGATATTTCATTATCGCTGTCATTGTTCAAACTCCATTAATCAAGTTAAAAATCCAATCAATTCATATTCTATATGCTACTGTAGCAGTACGATATTATTCTACTGGAATGCTTGCAACAGTTTATAATCATCCTTGTGCATGTTCACTTCATATTAGCTTTCACAGATTGTGCAAACACCGGTACTGTTATAGCTATATATGTGGGCTACCCATATGGAGTATGATACAGTTTAATGATCCCTATGCCTTTCACTTACTGTTCACTTGATAACTGTATTAGGTACTATAATAATCATTTGATAACCGGCGAAAATGCTACATACTCGGGCATTTATAAAAGCAGAAACAGTCAAATACACATTCTAGAGAAACAACGCAGGGTATTTGGAATGAAAGAAACTTAAATACTTTATTTATATCATAAGAATACAACATATTAAAAATATTTGGCAAAATGTGATCTGCTCAGACAAGGCCTCTTGATGCTGGCTATTTGACCAATGGCTGTCGTTAGTATGTGCAAGTAGTAGCTGTTTTGAGATGAACTAAGAGGATGAGTACAAATGTCATAAGGAATCCAGTCTACCGAAATCATTTGCATAGCTTTTGCATAATTTGCTAAAATTATTTGCTGACCTGGAAAGAGGATGCTATACATATAAACAAAATTAAAGACACATTTATAGGAGTGTAATGGAGTAGGTCATCAACCATCGACATCAGTCATCAATCACTGACATGAGTCATCAATCATTGACATCAATCATCACTCATCGACATCAATCGAGACTCGAACGAGGTATATGTGAGCTACTTGTGGGTCTTTTTAATAGTACCAGAGTTCCCCCAAAGTTGCATAACAGCAAGGGTATAATTCATAAGGTATCGACTAACATCCGTTCCATTTGACAGTGTTTTACAGTCAGGAGGTGTAAATTCACACAGCACTGGAGCTATCGTCTAACATCTGTTCCACTAACTTGGACGACACCGTTTTACAGACTTGATGTGTAATCTGAACATGCCACAATCTTGCAAAACATGCACAGCTTTTACAGCCGCCTGAACAGAAGAACCAACAATGGCGCAGCGTCTTTCTGCTTACGTCACAGATACAAACTTCGGCTACCTTCGGACAAGCCGAAGTGATGAAATATATCTCGGATGCACTCTGCGTTACGACATAGGTTACGGTGCGCTCTACATTACACTCCCCTACTTCGTATTGGCGTCCTCGACAATACATAAAAAAAATACAATTTAGATTCTATTTACATAGTTGGTCTTTAACCTGATCATTGGTGTCTAACATCAGCCAACATTTGTACAAGTAAGAGTTGTGTCTGGCTAATCTGAGCTAACACTGCTGGATCCACAGAATTCGCACCAACTTCGTGTTGAAGCGAAGAAACAGGCAGTCTATGGACATTTGAATGCTGTCCTTTCGTGGAACGTGCTGAGCGTCGCACGTCCACAGTCTCATCACAGTCCATATCAGAATCAGAGTCCATGTGAGGCTCCCCTACTTTGTCCGGAGTACGGACTTCATCATTGGTCTCTACTGTATCACCATGGTCACTACTACACTGTGGTTCTTGTGCATCTGGCACTGAACCGCTTGGGGCATCCAGTGCACCATTCGAGGAAGGTAAGGCAAACAGAGGGACCTCCATCACCAAGTTCATCCGTTCTTTTCTGGTCGACATCCATCACCCGTCCATCCTGTGGCTCCTCAGCTGCAGCGTATCGGTCAGTTCATCCATTTGGCATATCAATCCAGAGATCCTCTGACTCGCTACTATCCGAACAGTCATATTCCACTTGTGACTCAACTTCCACAGGAGTTGGTCTGTATGTAACAGCTGGGTGAATATCGTCCACTAAACTTCTGGAGTCTAGCAGATCAGAACGATGAACTCGTTATGCCCCCCCTCTAACTAGAGGGGGGGCATATAGCGATCGCTTTGTCCGTCCGTCTGTCCGTCCATCCGTCTGTCCATCCGTCTGTCCGTCCGAATTTCTTGTCCGGGCAATATCTCGGTTAATATTTGATGGACAGGATCGAAACTTGCATGGAATGTGGCGAGTGGCTCGTAG
Organism: Hanleya hanleyi; assembly: GCA_036873755.1. Lineage (NCBI taxonomy): Eukaryota > Metazoa > Mollusca > Polyplacophora > Lepidopleurida > Hanleyidae > Hanleya > Hanleya hanleyi. Next base: position 24,168 of record JAVTVY010015189.1, on the reverse strand, counting down.
TTGTGCAGCGTGGAGTTTTTTCCGAGTTCCTGTATAATTTTCAAGAGTTATGGCCCTTTTTCTGAAATCTCTGTGAATGGGACTTGTCCGGGCTGGATCTTGGTTAATATTGTATGGACAAGTATGAAATTTGCATGATATGTGGTCAGTGACCCACAGTTGTGCAGCGTAAAGTTTCTCCACGTTTCGCTGATATTTTCAAGAGTTATGGCCCTTTGTTCCTGAATTCTCCGTGAATTGGGACTTGTCCGGGCTGGATCTCGGTTAATATTGTATGGACAATTATGAAATTTGCAGGATGTGTGGTCAGTGCCCTGTAGTTGTGCAGCGTGAATTTTCTCCGCGTTTCGCATATATTTTCAAGAGTTATGGCCCTTTTTTCTTCAAATCTTTGTGAATTGGAACTTGTCCGGGCTGGATCTCGGTGAATATTGTATGAACAATTATGAAATTTGCAGGATATGTGATCAGTGCCCTGTAGTTGTGCAGCGTGAAGTTTCTCCACATTTCGCTTATATTTTCAAGAGTTATGGCCCTTTTTTCTTCAAATCTTTGTGAATTGGGATTTGTACGGCTCGATCTCGGTTAATATTGTATGAACAAGTACGAAATTTGCATGATATGTGGTCAGTGACCCATAGATGTGCAGCGTGAAGTTCTTTGTTTTCGGTTATATTTTCAAGAGTTATGGCCCTTTGATTAAACCTAAGTGAATGGGATATATTTATTTGTCCAAGCTGGATCTCAGTCCATAACCGATTTGAACCAGGAAAATGGCTATATTATATGTTATTCTACATTCCAAAGCAAACAACATAGGTCCTGAAGTATGAAATTGCCTCCGAAACAGTGAATTGGGTGCAAAATTCAAAGTTCACTGATCGCTTCATAATTTCACCACAATATACTCTCAAGGAATGTAGGTCTCATGACCAGGTCACATTTTCGGATTTGGCGAAAGCCCTGGCGACCATCTTGCATCGAAGCATCGTATTATCACTTGTTGCTTGATACTTGGAATATGTATTATGTGAGGCATGGCAAAAAAGTGACTGAAACAGAATTTTTATAATTATCCAAATTAGGCCTCCACCAACCAATAAAGAACAGAACAATGGCGGGCCAGTGTCGGATTAAAGTGGAAGGGGGGGCATACAATTGAGCAATCTCTGATTGCTTCCTTCCTGTGTTTCTGTTCAAGTTTCCCTTCCAACGGCTCAATCACATATACATTGTTTGCGCACTTCTGAATAACTTTGTATGGTAGTGGATTCCAAATGTCTTGAATTTTGTGTCGACCTAAGAAGTGATTTCTTTTGAACACCCTGGACCCAACAATCAGTTCTTTGTCATTGGCACGCTTGTTCACACGAGTCCTTTGTTTCAGTGCCATTTTCTCAGATCTCTCACTTCAATTTCACAGACTCCAACCTCAACAATTGGTTCAGGGGTGGCAGGACGAACAAGTCCGATTGGCGACTTTGGCTGAAGATAAACATCATTGTCACTGAAATTTCCAACTTGTACTGGAACCCTACCAGTTTTATCCACAGTAACACAGGAGGGGCCAACTTGAGTCCATTTGGCAAGGTCACATCATTGTTCTCTCCAACAACAGCACTATATGGAACCAAGGTTGCTGGCCTCACGCTACATTCAACTACCAATAGTGACCATGCTGGCACAAGCAAAGGTTTGTCGCCTAGTACCCTTGCTTTACCTTCACAAATATTGTTCTCTGCTGCCTGTAACTCTTCATACATAGCTAGAACCTGTTTCCATGGACCAGCTAATGTCGCGCACGAAGATGAACGCAAGTCTCTGAAAATGTTTGATCCAATGACACAAGGAACTCTCTGTTTCCTCTCCTTCATCCACGAATCCACAGGGTCTTTAACAACAAGGAAGCCCATATCACTGTATTTCTGTCCAAACAAGCCCAGGTCGAGCTCAACGTAACCGACAAAGGGAATGTCCGCACCATTTGCTGCATATATGCGTAGGAATGATTTGACTGCAACCAAATCACTCTTGCCCGACAAATGTTCCCTATAGGACTCCACAATTGTCGACACCTGTGCCCCTGTATCAATCAGGCACTGCACATCTACTCCACCCAGCTTCACTGTGGCTTCTGGGCATTCCCCCACTGCTTTTTGCAGAATTGAGCCTTCTACTGGACCCGTCATGTGGCTCTCCATGAAAGGTCTTCCTAGTTTAACGGATTTTGTTTGGATTTCTGCTCTGCCTTCCAGTCAGGGCAGTCGCGGCGAAGATGAGACAGAGAATGGCACTGCCAACAAGCTCTCGGTGTCGATTGGTCACGTGTCCACGTTTTCCTACCTCTCTCTACTGTAGTTTTGGATTTCTCGAGTGCAGATATGAGTTCATTTATCGGTCTCTGTTGAGTCGAGATGATTTCCTCTTGACGTTTCAGGTGGGACTCCGAATCAACCGCTGTGGCTTCTTGATTGATCACAGTTTTCGTCGACGATACTCGCTTTGTTGTACCCATCCATTTGGACACCTGATCTCGGGTATCGAAGAATTCCATCTCCGGAAACTCCATGTTTAGTCTCCGAATTTCACGTTGTAGCGCTTCATCACGTACGGCTTCCGCCAGTCGTCCTTTCAAGGTACTCTCTCGAGAACTGCGGAATGATGGATCGAATTCAACTATCTGGTCGAATATATCCACCAACTTTAATGAGCATGACAGTAAAGTTTCTTTCTCCCCTTGCTTGTAGGAGAAAAACTTCTGCTGTAATTGCGCCAAAGTATCTCCATCTCCGAAAACTTTGGACAACACACTGAAGATCTTTCCAGGGTCATTTGTCACACTACTCCCTCTGCCTAAGACTTCCTGTCTAGCTGCACCTGCTAGGTTTTCAATAACATATGCCGCTTGCTCCTGCTGTGTCATGTGCCGCGCAGCTATGTGACCTTTCACATCAGCCAACCACTCCCTGACTGTTGGGTCATTGGAGTCCTCTGGGTGACCCCTAAATCTCTCGATTTTTCGCTGAGAAGTAACAAACACTGGACGCTTAGCATGCTGCTCATCTCTAGCCTGGCGTTCACGAGCCACCTGCTGCAAGCGAGTAATTTCGGCTTTCGCCTTATCAGCGTCACCAAGAGCATCCCCATGCCTTTTCTTCTCACGAGCCAACTCGGCTTTGAGCTGGTCCAACTGTTCCTCCAACGACATTGTTCAACAAGGGTGAAACTTTAAAGGTCAACAGTTATATGAACTTACTGAGCAGGGGCCAGGGGAAGGGAGGACATACTGCGGCGATTACATATAATAATAGTTGGTGGCAATCAAAATAGCATAGCAGGCATACATTGTCATTAAATCAATCAATCTCAACCACATGTAATCAATATGACAAATGATTTGACTGCAAAATGATTAAATTCAATTTCAAATTAATTTAGAGTTCAAATGTGAAAATCTGACTTCTTTCTGATCACGTGAGCACTTCATTCACTCTAAAGTTCTCCACCACTATACACCAGTGTCACATCAGCATAGTCCAGTCACCACTGTCCTGACTCTATCCTCCAGGTAAAGTCTATCATCACCATTCGACCGAAATGTCAGCCAGAATAGGACGTCGCAACTGCGTCGTCATTGCACGTCATACCAAGGCACGTTAACTGCGTGGTCGTTGCACGTTAACCTTCCAATCACACACTGCTGATTTCCAAGGAATTTGCGGTCTTCCGACTACTGCTGATTTCCCACAAGGAATTTGCGGTTTTCCTACTACTGCTGCTGCAACCATCTCTGGGGGAGCAGTTAATGGACTATCCCACCGCTGCCACCATGTAATGAAGTAGGTCATCAACCATCGACATCAGTCATCAATCACTGACATGAGTCATCAATCATTGACATCAGTCATCACTCATCGACATCAATCGACATCAATCAAGACTCGAACGAGGTATATGTGAGCTACTTGTGGTCTTTTTAATAGTACCAGAGTTCCCCCAAAGTTGCATAACAGCAAGGGTATAATTCATAAGGTATCGACTAACATCCGTTCCACTTGACAGTGTTTTACAGTCAGGAGGTGTAAATTCACACAGCACTGGAGCTATCGGCTAACATCTGTTCCACTAACTTGGACGACACCGTTTTACAGACTTGAGGTGTAATCTGAACATGCCACAATCTTGCAAAACATGCACAGCTTTTACAGCCGCCTGAACGGAAGAACCAACAATGGCGCAGCGTCTTTCTGCTTACGTCACAGATACAAACTTCGGCTACCTTCGGACAAGCCGAAGTGATCAAATATATCTCGGATGCACTCTGCGTTACGACATAGGTTACGGTGCGCTCTACATTACAGGAGGAAACAAAATTTGTCCATCGGCACAGATAACACAGGCCTAGATACCACCCACAACCTTGCCTAGAAGCCTATAGCTTCTAGTTTGAAGCCTAGATACCACCACAACACACACAACCTTTGCCACCATTGTACATCCCTATTTACAGGGATATTATTATCACCACACTTAGGTTTAGTGATACACCATTTCCACGCCAACACTCAACACTTGTAGTCATTGTAGAGGGCAAATATTTGAAACAGAACACATCCAATGCATGTGTTCATCTGCATTTTTCCTGTGGTAGAACCTGTGGAGTACAAATACATGTACATGGAAACCTGGATCTGAAGGCTCATGCAGAAATTCTGTCCACATGTTTAGATCTGTCCTGACCAATATTTACATGTACATGTAGTTAAAAAGTGTCTTAGCAGATTTCATAGGGATGTGTGAGGCATATTCTTTTGTTACTTCATCTACATGACATCGATCAAATGACCTTGTTTGGAGTTCACTTGCATCTATAGTATCCAAGGTAATATAGATATTATCTCAGTTATAAACAAGCATAATCCATGTTTCAGGTGGGGAATATACAAAGGCTATATTTCTTTCAACATCTGCCGTTGGTGGGTCAACTGTGAGGAAATCATCCATTAAGTGCAGAATATCCTAAATGCATTAAAATATACCGAACACAACCGCTTTGAGATGTGGCATCTCAAGCGAGGTCCATTTAACCCTATCTGACCTGGGCGATATAAAATCCAAGATGGCTACCATGATGACATCACAGTGACATCATTTGCAAAAAAGGTATTTTTTGGCCATTTTTCCGTCAGAATAGTCAATTTTTTTTTATGTGTTTCCTTCTCAAAAACTGCATGATGAATTTAGTGAATAATAATCTGATATGAAATAAAATGAAAGCTCGTTTGAAAAACGGGCGAAGAGCATTTCCCCAGATAATTTTGTAACACATAATTTGGTACTCACAGGGCTTTAGATCTCTCCAATTTGGGCACACTCCCTATTAGGGGTGGCAATTTTTTTTAGGACGGGACAGTGTGTGAGGCACATACCCCTGAAGGATGAGCAATCAGGAATCATCACTGGTAGAAGTACCTCTGAGAAGGGGTTTCTTCAACGGGCAAAACCCAGTGTGAGGAAACACCAACTTTATTTTGCGTTTCATGGGCCCACCGACATTAGAAAATCGAAATTTCAAATTGCCACTTTTATATTTCCCATGCAAGTTTGAACATGAAGACTTTGACCTCCTTTTTATTCCTGATTGTACGAAGTAGGCTGTTGTACTCTATCTGAAACAATGCCAGCAAATAAAAATGAAAAACAGAAAAAATTAAATACCTTTCACTATAATTTTTCACTGTAAGTCAGCGAATTGTTATTGTTGTAAAATGCTAATACTACTTAGGCAATAACGACATTCAATGTAAATCAGGAACCATCACTGGCTGTGTGATCTATCACTCTGTCATGGTACCCATATTTCGACAGTGATGCAGTATGTCAGCTAGGAAATGGAGGGTGTTTCAACAGCTCAGCCGATACAGCATGGTTTTAACTTACTGTTGAAAGCTAAGGCTGTTGGAACACATGCAAAATTCGCTAGATTGTTATGAAAAATGAGAGTTACTGACAACATTTGTAGGTTTCCATTAATTCTGATATGGATTGCCAAGAAAATTATACCTATATTATCTTAAAATGACAGTCCTTATCTAAACTTCATGACATGTAGAAATATTCAATGTAGGTACATACCCACTATATCCCCATACTTTATTCATTTGTGTACAGTTTACTTAGTTCTTGCCAAATAAGCAGATTATGTATTCTTTTAATCAATTAGAGTGTGTATTGTATCACCTGAATCACACCATTTGTAGATCGCTGTCAGGTTATCGCTTAACATTTAACAATTTCTGGAAATGACAGCATTTTAATATCTGTCCAACCGGACTGACATAATTTACTGCCTTACCTATTCATAAATGTGTATTGGCTAAGATCACATGCAGAAGCAAAGTAACTCCGAATAAACTTAAACACATGGTGACAGTCTCAATATTTTGACAAAATTTTATTTGTCATCTTCAGGATGTGACGATGGATGGTTAAAATTCGGCTATCAAATCCAAAACTTAACAGTGGTGTAAAAGCTTCGAAAGAGCTACAGTTATTCAGGTAGACTACTGTTTATTATTATTTTGGTATTTTTGTTTCTAATTTCAACTTTCATATATATATTTTATTTCATCAATCACGGTTTAGATAAGATAATACAACCATCCAGCATTTCTGTGGTGTGTGTATTCCTTGTCTTGTTAATTAATAGCCTAATATAGTCTTGTATTTCTCGTTCTGTAACTATTCAATTCTCTAGATTTTATTTCCGATTTCAATCCTAGGTACATTTCTTACGTTTCTCTAATCAACTTTTTTTTTCTAATCTCTGTTTCAGTTGTTTATTCCCCTAATTGACATTTCTGCTGCCACTATACACACTCACACACCTCAATAAATCACCACCCGTCACTATTAATCCTTATCTAACTATTGCCATTTCAATTGTGTATTGCCAGGCCTATTTGGTGTGTGTATTCCTTGTCATGCCTATGTGCCACTCATGTTTATCTTGTTATGTTCACATATTATCCGATTGGCTATTGCCCTCTAATTTTGAGTATCGAACCATTTCAGTCTTTGTTACATGTAGTTGTTTCTGTATATAAGCGCCTGTATCTGCTGTTATATCATATCCTGAAGATGACAAATCAAATTTTGTCGAAATATTGAGACTGTCACCATGTGTTTATTAAGTTTATTCGCAGTTACTTTGCTTCTGCATTATGCCAAGCTTATCAGTGGATCAACATGACTAAGATCACATTATGCCTTGTATATATATACTGTGCGTATGGAGCTGTTTGTAACTTTGTTCACTGCTGGAGATGCTAGAACTGGTAGCGAAATATATGGAATGAAATTGTCATCCCTACCCAGAGTTGCTTTTCTCCTCTATTATTGGATAATCATCAGTGGTTCCAATGGATTACTTCATTTAGATATACATGTAAAAATTTCTCAGGTGGGATGTGCCATATAGCAGGTATGTAGTTCCACTTCAAAAATCTTTCTACTTTTTCAGTTCAAAAAATTATTATCAACAGTTGTAACTATCCAGTCAAAATGCAATGGTATGTGCAATTTCAATCTCGAGTTTCAAATAAATTCTGGGGACCTCCACATAAAACAAAAAATTGATAATTTGTGATTTTATTCAGACTAAAGTCATGAGAATTTCATATATTAAAAAAAATGGCCATTTGGCATGTGAATTATAACAATGGGGATGTTACATTCATGTTCAGCAAAACAGAATTACTTTTCCCTGATTAAGAAGCAAATTTCCAATTTTGTGAAAACAAAATCTTATTTGGAGATGCATTTTTGCGTCTCCATGATTCGCCAACACCACCAAAATCTTGTCAGTCCTTTGCCTATCTTGCAAGATCATTATACCCAAAGTTCATGGAAATCAAACACGTTGTTTAGAACGGAAGTTTTGACATTAAGTCAGATAATTGAGATTTTTCATTTAAATGGCAATTTGGTTCGCACCGACAGGGATTTATCATGTCGGCAATCCTATATTTATGCTTGGCAACCTAGAATAGAACAGTTTTTAAGTATTTCTCCAAGCAAATTGGTAAATTTTCATTTCACAAAAAACTTTTTTTTTGAGACGCAAAAAACTTGCCTTTATAGCTATGCCAGCTACACCAAAACCTTTTCAGCACATTGCCTATCCTTCACGACTATTATAATAAAATTTCAAAGAAATCAGACAAGCCGTTCAGACGAAATCGTCAGAGAAAGGTTTACCTATGCTCTGACTACAACGCCACCTAGTGGTGAGCAGCGGGTATCGAAACACAACCAGACAAATTTCCCAGGCCTAAGGAGATAGCACACCAAGTCTGACCTGAAAATATTTAACGGTTTCAGAGATATTCACGTTTAAAGTCGCGGCGGATCCGGCGGAGCCGTTTCTCATGAAAACATAAGAGCATCCACTTTGTGGAAATGCTCTAATACCCAATTTACCATGCAGAAAAGCAAACATTTTGAAGAAATCTCGCGAAAATATCACTTTTATGGTACCCACATGGCCGCCATTTTGAATTTTCCCATGATTCTCTGGTCACGGGGTCATGCAAATAGACTCAAAATGACCCCAATATGATAATCTACAAAGTCACGAAGTCTCCGCTCTCAATGTTTTGTCATTCCGGAAATAGGACCAAAAAAACAACAACAACAGGACGTAGTGCCCCACACCAGGCCAGGTAGGGTTAAGGTGTCTCTGAGGTGGATACCTTAGAAGCACCTTACATTGGCATGTAGAACAGATACACCTCAACTTTACCTCATGAACTTTGCCAAATTCTCACAGACATCTCAGGAGCACCTTGTATTTTGCCAAATTCTCACAGACATCTCAGGAGCACCTTGTAAACTAAACGAGGACTTTTACCCCTGTACCAACTTGTCCGTGAATACTTTTACAATTATATCACAGTTTGATCCAAAGATAAAATACGCAAACACTATGGATATATAAACTGTAGAAATTTTATTTCTAAAACACCTGGAAAAGCACTTAACATATGTTTAGAATGTCCATAAACAATTATGCCATATATATGTTCAATTAATCAGTTGTCAGTACAAATCCTATAATTTATCAATATTCATCTACAGATATAACCCTAATTGTAACATAATTTCTATTTTCATGAATTAATACTAAACAGGCAAACAATGTACAAAGCAAAATATTTCAAGTTGAACATTTACAAATGGCAAGATGATGCACTCAACAGGCACTTTAAAAAATCTGTGTAAAAATTGTAATTATTTACAATGACTTTGCATTCTTCAATTTCTGCTGTTAAATCACAGTACACGGTAATTCCCCTAATAATTGGATCACCGGAAGTGCAGAAAAAATGGCTTATATATGGAAATATTCTTCCTGGCACCAACTACCAAGTGTCACATTTTGTCATTATATGATTTTTCTTCAATTTGAAAGAAGAATGGTATTGTTAATTTTTCTCTGTGTTTGAATAACAGGGTGGAAAAGTGAACTTTACTGTGATTGAATTATCAGGGGAATTACCATAGTTCATTACATATCGATTCTCTATGTGACACTTAACTTATCAGAATACTTTTTAGTGACAGGTGTAGTTGAAAATCCTGAGATCGATACATGTTATTTCTGAATGATGCTGATCATGATGATTTTATTGTTGTAACAAATTACAGTAACAACCTGGCTGTTACACTGATTTACAATCAGATATTAGAAATATATTACATACAGGCATGGATCCATGCTCACCTTAGCTCCAGAAATTCTGGTTTTATTTCTACATGTATGACTTACATATGTTTTCCCTAAGTTAATGTAATGTCACACAACCTTGGAATACAGCCAGGAATGTGATCTGGACCCACCCCCTACAGGCCTGTGTTGTAATATTTTTCCAGGATACCTGTTTGCAGGTCATCATGATTAGTAAAGTGGGTAACCAGTGCTTCATGATTAAATGTATGGTAACACAAAATATTATGATAACGGGCTCCTAACACGGAAATTGGGAAATCTCTAGAAAAATGGCATTTACCAATCACTATTACAGCACAGCTGCCCTCAACTCATCAGATTTGAATCTGAGCAATCGAGGCATGTTGAAATAAGGAAATGTGGAACAATGGAATAGAGTGGCAAGTCAGACATGTTTAGTGCATGTTATTTCATAACTTACACACTGTTGCAACCATGGTCAAGAATGACAATATTTGTCACTATAATGAGCAGCTTGAAGCTTTATATGCAAATGTTTACTATGTATATTACAAAAGTTGTTTTATTTACATATTTGATTGATACGTAGGCTTACTCTGATGAGTAGATAAAGTAAGTTAGTGATGAATGCTTACATTGGATAATGAAGATAAAATCTACTACTTACATGCACTCTATGGCTGATGGCAAAATAATAAAGCACCTATATGGAGTCAAAATGAAGCAACAGGTATTCGAAATACAGGTACTTTTGTTTTACTGGAATATCAATGGGAAGGAAGGCCAATCAGACCTTGGATTTGGAAACCGGTAAAACCTTATTGTAGTGATAACAGGTTTTATGTATAGCCAAGAACTTCATGATCTTGCGATCATCATTGAAAACTGTTGACCTCTTCTCCCTTGCAAGAAAAAACACATCATTTGTTTTATTTTATGACTGTTGGAAATTGGGGCAAACTGTCAAACAATTAAGGTGTTTTGTGGATGACAGCTGAATAATGAATGTTGATCGGATTCCTACTCTCCACATTACACTCCCATACCTGAGATTCGAGAATGTCATGTGCATGTTTTCATTAATGTAAAATCGCATTACGATGGTGTAGTAGTTAGAACATGCATCTGCCTCGCAAGAAGCTGGTCCTGGGATCAATACCTATAAGACTTAAAAAATGGAATTTGTTGCTCGCGCTCCGCATTAAGAGGGTAGATCAAGGATTGGTTGTTCCGGTGTGACGATAACGTGGTTGAGTGTCAGTATGATGTATCATGTCTGCCTAATGACATCATGCTTTTAGTGAGATAGCACTATATAAAGGCAGCAGGGACTGCTCAAATTAGGGACCGCCCCAACCATATCTTAAGCAGAATGTATGCTACAGCATTCACCCAACCAAGCCAAAAATAAAAAGAAATGTCACAGCCCACATTGATTTCAGTCATTTGTAGGGTTGATGTAGGCTGTGAGCTGTGAAATACAAATGCTGCACTGTCTCCAGGTTTTGTGATTAACAATTCTGTTTCAGGTATACATGTATATAGCACTGTAAGTTACATCTCACATTCACATTATAAAACATTGCATGTCCCCCCCCCCTCACCCACTTGATATTCCTTGCATGATATATTCTCATCTTAGATCCAAATATTTGACCTTATATTCTTGCATAGATCTATTGGTGGAGTCTGCAGGCATTCGATTTTTGACACAACAATTGTTCATTTACTTTTCTCTGAACCTTGCACCAATTGCTAGGCCAATGCAGACTAATTAGCAGAGCACACAGGATAAGCTGTGGTGATGAAACATTGTTTTATCCTACACACACTTGCGTTCTAATCTAAGGACTCTTCGACCCTTTCCTTTAATTGACAACCAGTTCTAGATTGTGGGACTGCAATCCCAAATTACCAAATCTATCCTAAAAACAAATTGATAAATATTACTGCTGTATACAGCAAGGATTATAATGTACAAAAATAACAGGTATGTATTCATGAGTCTCAAGAGAGGGATATATATACACGCAGCTTTGAGAAGCAAACCACAAATTTCATTTGAAACTGCTGTCCTGTCTCGTTATTGTTATGTTAGGGCCGAGATGGCAGCATGGTTATGATAAAGAATCGACATACTGATCTTCAATAAATTATTGACAAGTTTTTCATTAAATTTATTTCCCCCCCCCCCCCCCAATTCTTTGCTTTCATATCTTTGTCATGGATGCATGCCCCCTGCAAAACATAACTCTCATAGTACTACCGCTAGGTGTTTAACCAAAATTCTCAGCCCTATAAGCGCAAAGCAGGCTAAAATGTCTCCCTGAAATGCACAAAACTCGCTCTGCTTGAATCTATTGAACCCTTACATGCTTGTAGATTGATTGTTTAAAATAAAACTTATGAGTGATCCTTGATTTATACTGTATATATATTTCTTCAATGAGAAACTGAGATTGGCCTATTGTGTATGAACCTTTAAACCTACACATTGTGTAATATTAGCCAATATTGTTATACATGTATCTGGGTTGTATTTATCTCTAAAATATGCTGGCACTGTCAAAAACTTTCCAAATTCAAACCTTTTTTGTTTGAACACAGCTGTATATTGCAGAGAATATATCATTTTGTTGAAATCATTTCATTTTAATGCCAATATCTGATTTGAGAATTTAACATCTGACAATTATTATATTACAATTGTACAAAATATCACGTCAACTTGTATCCATGGAAGTGGACGATTACAGATTTATCATATACATCAACAAACATGTTCAACGTTAACCAGTGAACATGGAAGAAAATATTTCAGTAATATTCACTTTGGTGAAATATCGATGCTGCCAGATTTCAATATGGAATCAATGTCAGACTGTCGTTCAAGTGGCTTGTCTAGTATACAGGATTACCTCCCTTCCATGTTGTTTATCAACACTATATGCAGTATACAAAAGGATCAACCAATCACTACACTGCCGTGTCCCTCCCAAGGGACACTGCGGAGAGTCTGACCCCGTAATTTGGGTTATAGTTCACATCAGAGTAAGCATCTGCCTGACTGTCCTGAGACAGAGACTTCTTTGTGATAGAGTCATTATCTCCGCTTCTCCCAGAACTTGGCACAGATTTCTTTTCCACATCATCTAAAAATACCTTGTCCATGCTGCTGGTGTTAGACGAGGCCCGCCCCCTGCTCGCTCTCCCTTGTACACCTTCTTTCTCATGTATTTCTCTGCTGCGATGAGAGTAGGGGATGTAATGCGGTGGTTCCTCATCATCGTCCGGAATATGCTTCTCTTTTGGAGATGACTGCAAGCCTTTGTTGGTGATGCCCTGAGATTTTCCCGAGTACACATGGGGAGGTGGAGGCCGCTCAGTGACGTATGACTCTCCCTTGTCCCTTTTTCTGCAGTATAAATAATTTATTAAGTAGTGAATTGTAAGGATTTTCCTCTGTTCAATGCAGTCAATATTTCTGCAGTTCACTTTTGTTATTTATTGAGCATGTGGTACGTAATTTCCCTTCTTTTGCAAGACATCCACTTCAGCGAATGTTACAATATTCTGAATATTTTGTATATAAATGTACAACGTACACTACTTAATTCCCAGATTACTCCAGTCAAGCGAACAAGAGCCTAATTGGCCACAGCCTCCTAGCTAGCTTATAACACAGGAGGTGACGTAGATAACACAATAAAATTGCATGTGTCATGTTTGTGCAGATTCAAAACAAAAATCGAGTGATGCATCACAGGAGAAGAGCTGATCCTGGATTTCATATTCTCAGCCTATGAACTGTACATAATTAGTCTTGGCCATGAGCCCCGCATGCCAACTAAAGCATCTCGTCCTTTGTGTGTGTATTATGCAAGAGTCTATTGGTGTAGATGATTTGACAAGTGCTGGTGCTGTCTAGCTATTCTAATTTAATGTTTGCACTCAAACTTCTAGTTGATTTGCTTCTGATGATACTTTAGCACAGATACTATGCCTGAATGGATCAGTCCCGGTGAGGAATTTGAACCTGTGACAAGAGTCTGGTGCTAAATTCCATGGACGTTGCCAGGATTTCTCAAGAGAGGGTTGTTTCCTATGCTTACTTATTGGAGATCCCAGTAGTCTGCTGACCAACATAGACAATTAACATACAGTTGGGTGTTGAGAGGGGGTCATTTGCACCCAACGACCACTCCCCACAGTGACTTCAATGATGCTCTTGAATTCCCACCAGTATATGCAAACTTGTGCTCTAATCAGCTTCCACAAAAGAGGAAGATTGGAGTCTTAGAGTGGGTGCATTTACTCCCTTTGATAAACAGAACAATGATACTTGTTCTAAATATATTTGTTGGAGGAAAAATGAAACAGTATTTGGATAAAAATTTTGGTAGATACTTCATGTAGGAAGCTATTGTCTGAGTCTTTGTGTCGCTGAAAAGGCACAAGTCTAGACATATTGTTGTCCCAAGACTTGTCTATTGTATGCATTGTCTCGTGATTACTACATGGAGTATGAACCAAAATTGTACTTACTTTCTATATTAAATTAGTACATGTATATCACAGTTATGTTTTTTTCATATTACACAAACCAGTGTATATATAGGCCTATGTCATTTTCGGCATGTAATACGGTTAAATCCTCTAATAATTCAGTCACAGGAAGTGAAATTTCTCTCTATAAAATCAACATCTAATCATATTTATTAGAACAAGAAGTTAACAAAAATTGTCCAAACTCGTGCAGTTAATCCATTATTATGTCTCCCCCAACTATGTTGGGGGGAGACATCTAGTGTTTGTGCTGTCTGTCTGTCTGTCTGTCTGGATGGATGTCTGTCCGTCCCCTTGCCTTGTCTGCAAGATATCTTGAGAACTACTGGATGGAATTTCACCAAACTTGGATGGAAGCTTCATTGGGACAGCCTCCCCATTTGATTAGGTTTTGGTGTGTGTGTGTGCATTCATCCGTGTCCGGTGTCCGTCCGTCCGTCCATCTACTGGTACATGTATATACAGGCCTTGTCTGCAAGATATCTTGAGAACAACTGGATGGAATTTCACCAAACTTGGATGGAAGCTTCATTGGGATAGCCCCGTCATTTGATTAGGTTTTGGTGTGTATGTGTGCATTCATGCGTGTCCGGTGTCCGTCCGTCCGTCCATCGACTTGTACATGTATATACAGGCCTTGTCTGCAAAATATCTTGATAACAACTGGGTGGAATTCACCAAACTTGGATGGAAGCTTAATTGGGATAGCCCCGTCATTTGATTAGGTTTTGGTGTGTGTGTGTGTGTGCATTCATGCGTGTCCGGTGTCCGTCCGTCCGTCCATCTGCTTGTACATGTATATACAGGCCTTGTCTGCAAAATATCTTGATAACTACTGGACGGAATTTCACCAAACTTGGATGGAAGCTTCATTGGGATAGCCTCTCATTTGATTAGGTTTTGGTGTGTGTGTGCGTTCATCCGTGTCCATCGTCCGTCCGTCCGTCCATCTTCATGTACATGTATATACAGGCCTTGTCTGCCAGATATCTTGAGAACTACTGGACGGAATTCCACCAAACTTGGATAGAAGCTTCAGCGAGATAGCCCCCCCCCCCCATTTGATTAGGTTTTGGTGTGTGGGCGTGCAGTCATGCGTATCCGGTATCCGTCCGTCCGTCCATCTACTGGTACATGTATATACAGGCCTTGTCTGCAAGATATCTTGAGAACAACTGGATGGAATTTCACCAAACTTGGACGGAAGCTTCATTGGGATAGCCCCGTCATTTGATTAGGTTTTGGTGTGTGTATGTGCATTCATCCGTGTCCGGTGTCCGTCCGTCCGTCCATCTACTTGTACATGTATATACAGACCTTGTCTGCAAGATATCTTGAGAACTACTGGACAGAATTTCACCAAACTTGGATGGAAGCTTCAGTGGGATAGCCCCCTCATTTGATTAGGTTTTGGTGTGTGTGTGTGCATTCATCCATGTCCGGTGTCCGTCCATCCATCTACTTGTACATGTATATACAGGCCTTGTCTGCAAGATATCTTGAGAACTACTGGACGGAATTTCACCAAACTTGGACGGAAGCTTCAGTGGGATAGCCTCCTCATTTGATTAGGTTTTGGTGTCTGTGCGTGCATTCATCCGTGTTCGGTGTCTGTCCATCTACTTATACATGTATATACAGGCCTTGTCTGCAAAATATCTTGAGAACTACTGGACGGAATTTCACCAAACTTGGATGGAAGCTTCATTGGGATAGCCTCTCATTTGATTAGGTTTTGGTGTGTGTGTGCGTGCGTTCATCCGTGTCCATCGTCCGTCCATCTTCATGAACATGCGTATACAGGCCTTGTCTGCAAGATATCTTGAGAACTACTGAACGGAATTTCACCAAAATTGGAAGGTTCATTGGAATAGCCCCCTCATTTGATTAGATTTTGGTTTGTGCGTGCATTTATCCTTGTCCATTGTCCGTCCATCCATTCATCTAATTGTACATGTATATACAGACCTTGTCGGCAAGATATCAGGAGAACTACTTGACACTTATTTCTACATTAATTTTATAAGACTTTCCCTTAAATAATGTGCCCACTCAAGGCAAGGTGGGGGGTTGGGGGAGACGTATGTTTTTGCTTAAAAAAACAACCAGCATAGGCTTCATGCCGGAGCGGCAACCCAAGGGTCAAAGCGGAACCTCTAGTTTATTCAGTATTATTTTGAAGATTTTAGAGTGATCAACTTCATTAAGAACCGCTGATTGAATTTTGTCCACAAAAATTGGGGGTCGTGATTGAATTTCAGTAGAGTGATTGAATTATCAGGGTATTGATTTGAGAAGTAGTAGAACACAAACCTTTTCCTCAAGTAGAAGAAGACACCCACAGCAATGATGATGATCAGTAATAAGATGGCAATCACTATACCAGCTATCAATCCCGCTGAAATAACAACAAACACAACCTTTTTAGGACTCCATGTCTTCTCTATGGCAAGTCAAAGTGCTTTTTACCCCTCAGCCCATAGGGCTGTGGGGTCTTGTCGTTGCCATGTACGTACGTCCGTCCGTCCTAGCGTCCGTCCGTCAACATGTTCTTGTCCACTGAATATCTGCAGATCTATGAAGTCGGGCCTGACCAAACTTTGGTGAGAGCTTCCTGAATGTTGACTGATGAAATGATTAGATTTACAGATGGCTATGATGATTTCATGATTTTTAATTTTTTTTTTATTATTTATTGATGGCTCAGCTTTTGCACTGTTATCTATGCCCATCAACATGCTCTTGTCCGCTGAATATCTGCAGATCTATCAAGTCGGGCCTGACAAAACTTTGGTGAGAGCTTCCTGAATGTTGACTGATGAAATGATTAGATTTTCAGATGGCTGTGATGATTTCATAATTTTTAATTTATTTTTTTATTATTATTTATTGATGGCTTAGCTTTTGCACTGTTATCTATGCCCATCGGGAACCCTTGGTTGCATGTTTCAGTGTGAATTTTAAAGGTTCCCTGATACAAGAAAGCCTGGTCCATTCAAGATTCTCATTCAATGAAGGACAACATTTTTCTTTAATTTTGCTATTAAATCATTCTATTCTACATCATATGATTTATCCTAAAACTTTTGCATGAACCATATTTGTGTCCACACATTCAACTGGTACAACATAATGCTTCAATTTTTGTCACCAAACATGTTACTGTACCTTGGAAATTATTTAAAACGAGTGATTAGGAGAACCCATTTTTAGCCTGACTCTGGGCAATTTTGAACCAGTTTGCATACCTGGAGCTTATGCCCCCCCCCCCCAAATAATGATAAGGGTGGGCCTGTGTCAATCAGTGTGTTTACTTGTTATCACACTTGTGCACTGCATAAGTTGCCACTGATAGAGCTACACTTTCTTGCATGCTGTAATCCCAGTACACCACTCACGTGAAACCGAAGTCTGTTATATACGGTATCCAAGGATTTTTTGCAGATTCCGATCCCAAACTCCCAGTTCCTTTTCTTAATTCATTATTGAGGGTCCAATTTTTTTAAGTGAATTTCGGCGCAAAGAGCCTGTGATCAATCACAAAACAGAGGTTTATTAACATGAAATTCAATACACAGCTATGCAATCAGATCGATATTGAGGCTCCCAGAAGCTTTTCTAGGAGTATTTCCTTCAGAAATCCTTTCAAATTGAACAACAACAACACTTTCGTTTTTTGTTTCATTTGAGTTTTGGGTGCCCATATGTTTTCTGAAACTAAATTGGCTCTAGATGCAGCCCTGATCCTACTTGACTGAAAAAAAACAGGCTGAGGGGTCCACGCACCTTTTAGGTGCTTGCCTGCAATTCATGTTAATTCTATTTCCGATATCGGAAGTTCTGTTTACTTTTTACAGTTGATTGGTTGGTTGTTTGAAGTTTAACGTCGCACCTAACCTTATTGGTCACACGGTGACGATGACCCAAACAAACATACCCTAGCAAAACCCTAACCCTAACGAAAGCCTAACCAAAACTACAAAAAATTTTGAATTTCGAATTTACAGACACTGGTGATCACAATGGATCATCAGAGAGCCTAATTTGTTGGGCACTTTAATCTACCTCCTGTGCCAGACAAACTTGGTATGGTAAATCATGCTGCCCTAAGCTGGAGGGCTACTTTTTAGACAGAATATGACATTCCATGAGCTCTAGGACTACTGTGACCTTCTGGCCAAATCAGTTGGCACTCTCCAGACAGAAACATGAATATAGTGACCAGATATTAATACTCAGAGATGTATGGCTGAATGTTTTAAATAATTCTGCTTCATGCGTATCAAGTGGAATCTGTTTATTTGTATCATATTTATGATAATTTAATTCTATTAAGACAATTGGTCATATTAGTTCAAGTCTTACCGACATATACCTTACAGAGTAGACTCCCCTGTCCTTTTTGCCTGCTGATGAAAATAAAAACTGCCCGTAAAGTGTATGATTATCGCATATATTCAATAATTCACAGGTAAGTGAAGAAAGAGTTGATTAATTAGAATAATAAATTGCTGTCATTAAGTGATTACGGTAATTTCCCTAGTTATTTGCCTTCCAAATTTAATTCGAAAACGGTCGATTTTTCCTGTTGTGAATTTCTCCATCCTAATAAAACGAAAAGTGAGCATTTTCAATATACCTGTGAAACAATAAATTTGAACACTCCAGTTTTCTTCGCTGTGTAAACCAGTCAGAATATTTGGGATCTTTTAATATGTACATGTATACAAGTCTGGCCAATTGTCAACAAATTTCATCGCAGGTTTGAAATGACAGTGGCTCTGCCTAATTTGAATAATAACAGTTTTCTATGGACTGGATGCTCAGTTGGGGATTCATGTAGTCTTAAATGTCTCCATTCCAGGATCAAAGAACTTCCTCCCTTCTGACTTAGCTCAACTCTCAGCTGGGATAACAATATAGTTTTGGCCTATTGCTAGACAACAACCTGGCGACAATATTAGACACATCCAAGTCACAATAAATGCCGGTGTTACCATGTTAGCTTCACCTCCACAGCAATAATGCCAGCCTTCTTAGACAATCACTGGTATTCAGACCCTTTGGCCAAATTGTGCATCTGGGTTGATTTTCTGCTCGGCATCACCAACTGCATGGAAAATTGCCAGCGAAAAGGGGTTCAAATGGGGATATTCTGAAGAGTCAGTCGCTGATAAACCATGGTTCATTCTCATAATCTTTCCCATGAATGCCAGCAAGTCATTTTAGTCATTCTATCGTACAACTATGTAAACGCCAATATTTTCAAAACCGAGAAAATATAGTGTGTATAAATGTTGAGTCTTTGCTATAATTGCTTTCAAAGAACAGATGTAACTATTTTCATTAAGAATGGATACCAGAGCTGTGCTATAAGAGTCCCAGTCTAAAATGAACAATGACAGAGATATCACCGTAATAAATACGATCACATCTGGCATTTTGGATCTTCCGTGAAAATGGTGCCACATATAATTTGAACACACACGTACGTTTTTCTGGGATTAGCTGACAAATAATTCGAAAGTAGCCAGTTTTTGGAGTGGCGAGTTTCATCACTGCATCGCAAATAATTAGGGAAATTACCGTACCAACACGATATAGTTCGGCGACATAATCTGATGAGAACCTCTCCCTTTATTGGTGGATTCATGATGGGTTATGCCCTCAGCTGACACCCAGTATTTGTCTGTGAGATTAGAGAATTGACAGATAATAAACTACAATTCCCACACTAAAACAAACAGTTCGATTGGTGCAAGATAAATTTATTGCCATTAAAAATTTATCTAAAATACATTAATCCAATCTAAAATTGCTTGGGCTGAATCAACCCTACCAGCGCAGCATGAGCAAAAGGACATGTCCAGCATCATAATATCTGCCAAATTTTATGCATATATACAATATAAGCTTCAGAGATCATGCGACCTGCGATAAATACTTGCTACATTGACAGGAATAAATTAGTGCAGAGCAATGCAGTGCTGTAATGCATAAATAGTTGAATATGTCATGTGACTAGATCTCGATGCATGTTCATTACCCAACCTATGGCAATGACTTATTGATTTACAAGTATTTTACAATAAATAATTGAATCAGACCTCAATTGTTTGTTCTCTATTAGGGTGTGGTGGGTGGGATAAAATATTCTGGCAACAGGCAGCGACCCGGCTTGCAAAAGCTCAGCAGCAATAACTAGCCTACAGAAATGTGCAATTTAAAGTACCCACGAAAAACACGGACGTGAGCACTACGTCATCAAAAACAGCCTAAACAATTTCATCTGCCAGCCACCGATTGGTCAGCACACCATACGTCGCCAAAACCTGCCTAAACAATTTAATATGTAGGCCACTGAATACACGTACATGCAGACACACCCACCAGGCCCTTATGTAATCGACACGCTTGTTTTAAAATAGACTTGACAAGTCTTATCTAGAACAAACAGTTCGATTGGTGCAAGATAAATTTATTGCCATTAAAAATTTATCTAAAATACATTAATCTAATCTAAAATTGCTTGGGCTGAATCAACCCTACCAGCGCAGCATGGGCAAAAGGACATACATGTCCAGCATCATAATATCTGCCAAATTTTATGCATATATACAATATAAGCTTAGAGATCATGCGACCTGCGATAAATACTTGCTACATTGACAGGAATAAATTAGTACAGAGCAATGCAGTGCTGTAATGCATAAATAGTTGAATATGTCATGTGACTAGATCTCGATGCATATTCATTACCCATTTCCACTATATGTAGGATTAGGGACATTTAATTAGGACAAATTATCTTTAACAGATCCAAACTTGTGGTTGGGTCCGGTTGTATGTATTTGAAAACGCAATCGCTTTTCCAATCGCCCAATTTCTTAATCACAGAGAGTGGGACTCCCACACAAGCCAACCGGCTGGGTTTTCTCCCCGTCTCAGACTATGCGTGTTAAACTGGGGGGAAAGACCGATATCGGAAGCCAAGGAGTGCAATCGTTTACGGAAAGCAGAAGCGGAGAAAAAGGGGGCCCGAGAAGTAGCCAGTAAAAATTGATCTGGCGAGCCCTGTGACGTGGCTAAGCAGAACCGTAACAAAGCCTTAACCGGGCAGATAGAAAAACTAGTTAGCATGGGTAAAACTGTAGTATGCACACGTTGCTGAAATTGAATGGTTTTGGAAGAATAGATCTTGATCGTAAACCCATTAGGATGGAGAGATAAATCTTGTCGCCGAAGGAAACAACGTTGTCCAGGTAAACAAGTGAAACTGCTAACACGAAGAAGTCCAAAAAACCCTAAAACAATAGCTGCCCACATTCTAAGGTCATTTACATCATCGTGGTTAAGCAAGCGGTAAAAAGCCATCAAATGCTGTAAAGTAAAAGGGGGTTTTGCGCAAGTTATATCCCCTTTAAGGCGTTTCACTCCTTTCAAAACCCGGTCCAAATTCCAGTTGGACAAGAGTGGATTACTCAGGCCAAAATCCAAATGCAAGATTCGCACTCTGTTCAAATACTGTAAGATTGTCTTATAGCATTTATCTTTAGCTAAAAAAGCTACATAGCGCACTAAATTTTCACCAGATATAGGGGCCAAATCAGCCTTAACCAACAGACAAAATTCAATATAATTTCTCAGCTGGGTCTCGTGAGTACGTCGAGTGTTCATTGCATAGGATTCTGCCCTATATACAGCCACTGCATCATCCAACTGTTGTACAATTGACGCCATAGCTGAACCTGTGGGTATATGAAACGTAAAGAGCTCAAAGACATATGTTCATACAGACAATACCATGTTGGAACAGGATACTCGTGAAGATATCTAGCAAATTTATCCATGTAACCAGGGGAGTGAAGTCTACTTATCGAATCTGCTAACACATTTACCTCCCCTGGAAGATAAACTGCAGAAATGGAAAAATCGTATTGCATAGCCAATAGGCTCAAATCATTGATAATATTAGTGGCAGCAGACACTTTAGAGCAGATAAAATATTCTGGCAACAGGCGGCAACCCGGCTTGCAAAAGCGCAGCAGCAATAACCAGCCTACAGAAATGTGCAATTTAAAGTACCCCCGAAAAACACGGACGTGAGCACTACGTCATCAAAAACAGCCTAAACAATTTCATCTGCCAGCCACCGATTGGTCAGCACACCATACGTCGCCAAAACCTGCCTAAACAATTTAATATGTAGGCCACTGAATACACGTACATGCAGACACACCCACCAGGCCCTTATGTAATCGACACGCTTGTTTTAAAATAGACTTGACAAGTCTTATCTAAAACAAACAGTTCGATTGGTGCAAGTTGGTGGGTTGTTTATTGACTGAAGAAAACTCTCACCAATGCATCAATCCCTCCAACGGTCTATCTCTCCAATTGTCCAAAGTTTATACCAAATTTATTCATCTGGGATAATCTGTTGAAACCACCATCAAGATAACTTACAATAGAATAGAGTCTCTATGACATTTCTTCCTTGATCATGGTATATGCCAATCAAAGAATTAATGTTGCTGGGGTTGAGGAGTTTTGCACGTCAGTGTTCCCTCATGTTTATCTCACCTTATGAGGTGAGAGAAGATAGAGGGCGAGAGGAAGTCATTGTCAGTGTCCCCTCTCTGGAAATGTTTCTGGTTTAACAAATCACAAAAATCAAGAAAAAATCAGAGAGAACTAAACAAAACATGTAAATAATATAGGAGGTAGATATTCCACTAGGTCTAGGAGAGTCAGGGTCCATACTTCATGTAAGTAAGCACGAGAGAGATATCCTCTCCTTATTGGCGTTTACGCCAATGGCATTCAACTTTAATAGGGTGGGTGGGTGGGTGGGTGGGTGGTGGTGGTTGGAGACCGTGATACATGGACATTGAACAAGGAGTATTTCTGTGACCGGCAGAATGAAGCGACAGAATGGCCGTATGCTGTCTGTTTTGGGGGAGACGTCAGAATGGCAGAATGAAAATCGTGGCTGTGTAGGCCTTCTTTTATTTTGGCGACGGCACTATGGCACAATGAAGCTCTCTCAATTTATCAAGTATTTACAAATAGGACTATTACTGTGGCCGGCAGAATGAAGCGGCAGAATGACCGTAGTCTCCCTTATTTGGGGAAGACGGCAGAATGGCACAATGAAAATTATGGCCTTGTACTCGTTTTTTTTATCACGGCAGAATGTCTCAATTAAACTTTCTCAATTGATCAACTATTTAATTAGTCTTTTTTTTATCACGGCAGAATGATCCAACCGATCCAATTCAACATTTCCAACTTATCATCTATTTAAAATATAAAAACTAGAAGGATTTCTCTTTTTTTTTTGGGTGCACGGCACAATGTCACTTTCTCAATGTATCAAGTATTTAAAATACAAGGATTTCTGTGATCGGAAGAATGAAGTGACAGACTGACCGTACCCTTTGTTAATTTTTTTTAGACACAAAATGTGTCAATGTTACATACATATTTGACATCGATTGAAAAATGTAGGCCTACATATACAGCAAGGCTCGCCTGGTATTTCCTTCCGATATGTATTATTCTTTCCTTGCCATGCTTCATCCACTCCAGTTGTGTGCCAATTCATAAACATCCCCTCCATCGTGAAATGATGGACAATGTGTATGGCAAGTTTAGGCTCAATTGTTTTACTTAATTGGAAAGTAAAGCAGAGCCTGTGTTCAGTGATCCATCAGTTCAGCTACTTGGATAGTTTCTTTGGTTGCTGTTCTATCTCTTAATCTGCATGCATGCGAGACCTTGGAAAGTAAAGCAGAGCCTGTGTACTGATCCGTGAGTTCAGCTGTTTGGGTTCTAAAACTTAAGTATTT